>JAPKLW010002096.1:27596-118267 GCA_026898455.1 Plectranthus barbatus
GTTTTCATTTTCCAAAACCGAGAACCGAACCGAATTGTGCAGAACCGAACCGACCCGACCAAATTTGAGCGGTTTGGTTCGGTTTTTTCGGTTCGGTCGGTTCTTGCTCACCCCTACTCATGTTGCCATTGAATGCTCTAATTTTTTTAAGATAATAAGTTAAATTGTGCAAATTATAAATAAATATGAAAAAAATTATATCAAAATTTTTTTTTAATGATATACTTAAAGAAGTGCAAGGTAAAGATGTTGAATTGATCAATTACTCTACACAACGCTATTGAGTTTGTTTGATAGAGATGAACTTCGCTATAGACAAACTCATCAAACCCTTAAACACGACTCGATTGAGCACATCGGGAAAAATCTGAAGCTCATAATTAATAAGTAATTTGAACTTGTTTTGTAATAGCACTATAGTAATTTGTGCTTGTATTTGTAACTCATTGCATATGTTTAATTTCTATTTCAACTTTTGTAATTTTTTTTTATTATCGAGTCAATTATCAAAAATTTTAAAAGTATGTAATGTTTTATTATAATTATATATTTAAGATTATTTATATATACACACACAAATATAACTTTAATAAAAATTATTATGAATAATACATATTGAAATATTAATACAAAAATAAAATATAATCTAGTTTGAGTGGATGTCATTGATGGAGTAGACATTAAGTTGGTTGTGGTTTGTTTAGATGGAAGAGAGAAAATAATACTCCCTCAGTCCCGTACCAAATGTAACACTACTCTTCGATACGGAAATTTAAAATGTTGTGTTTAATAGTTAATTGTGGTTGGTAAGAAAAAAGGAATAGGTAATTAACTTTCCAACACTTCTTTTAATTTTTTATCGATTAAAACAAATTAAACCATCAACACTAATAAACAAATAAAAATTCTCATCGCTAAAATAAATTACAAATTCCCACCAACATTTTAGCACTAAAAATTCCCACCAACATATCACTAACTATTTAAGACCAAAAACCACAAGTTCACTACACCATTTCATTTCAAAATTGAAACTAGATAAAAAAAAAAAAAGAAAGAAAAAGATGGGGCTGAAGTCGGACTCAACAATACAAAAAAGGAATTACATTATTCTATTCATTCTCCAATCTTATGTTGATGGCAAGCCACCTCGAGGCAAGACTTTGGAAGCGGCAACGATGTTCGACGTATGCAGGGTCACATTTCATCAAAAACTATAAAATAACAAATCAACAAAAGTGAATCAATCCATATTAATAGTTGTAGGAATGTTATAAATAGGCCAAAATAGTTGAGCTTATTTAGAAAGACTTGATAGTCTAGAATTTTCAAAGAGATGAACAATTAGAAAATTAGCAAGTGAATTGAGAACAAGTAAAGTCTATTGTAGGGAGGTGGGTGCAAGCTAGAAAGATTCGGGCACACACATCTGCAATTAAACCAAAATTAGTTGCATCCAACAAGTTGTTACGTTTGAAATATTGTCTTGAATTCGTATTGTTTGATAGGATTGAAAATAAATTCAAGTTTCGGAATAAGCACAACATTGTGCACATCGATGAGAAATGATTTTATATAACAAGAGTTTCCCACATATTTTACGTATCACCCGAAGAACAAGAGCCACACAAAACATGTAAGAACAAGAAATTCATTGGAAATGTTATGTTCATGTGTGCCGTGTCCAAACCTATTTTCACATATGACGAACATATTTTGTTCGATGAAAGAATTGGCATTTTTCCTTTCACAAAACAAGTGCCAGCAAAGAGATGCAACAAAAACCGGGTAGCAGTCTCATTAGAGACTAAACAAATTGATTCAATCACAAAAGATGTTATAAATGAGTGCATAATCACTAAGGTAAGGCCTCATCTACTAAATCATCATGATAGATCATTCACAATTATTGATGTCAGCTTTTTATCATCATAGATCATCCCGACAATCAAGTCAAAGTGGCCACAAGGAGCATGCGCAGATATTTACAAACAACAAGATAATGCAAGACCACATATTCTAGATAATGACATAGATTTCAGAGCTGCAGCAAGTGGAGATGAGTTCAATATCAAATTAGTACAACAACCTCCAAATTCTCCAGATTGCAACGTTAATGACTTGGAATGATTTAGATCCATCCAATCTATTCAAATAGAAACAACATGCAAGACAATAGATGAACTAGTCAATGCAATCATAGAATAATGTTTTTTTAAGTTTGTAGGGTTGCTTTCTAAGATAATGAATGTAAAAGGCCAAAATAGCTAAAAATTTCCACACAGGCAAAGCATGCATTAAGAAAATCAGATGCACTACTCACAATCTTGGATGTTTTAATGGAGCTAATCACAGAATGCATGTAACGCCCCCATCTGACCTTCCAATATGGAGCCGCGTTACATTGATGTTTCAGATTTTTCGAAGTGCAATCCAAATAGACAATAAGAAAAAGTCTTCAAATTAAATCATAATATAATGTAACAGTTAAGAAATCCTTCGAGTCTTTAAACATAAACATAACTTCAATCTTTTAAACATTCAAAAGGGAAGGGTTTTCAGAGAGTGTAGCAGCGTGTGTGTAACGTGGTGGTGACATGTATATGGAGATACATGCCACAGGATCTGTTCATTTTTCAAAATCACACTTATTCTTCTTCTTCTGCTTACACCCGCTACCTCCATTCCTGCTGCTTAACCTGCACGATTTAGAAATATCGCGAGGGCTGAGTACTTTCGTACCCAGTGAGAAACATGCCAAAAACATACATTATATATGAAACATGCTATGCAACACACACAGCTAAACACGGGGTTTTGTTGAAATAACCCGTGCTAGCCAAAACATTTTACTCACACACCCATTATTTTTAGTGTTGTCATGTCTGTTCGGTTTTGTAACTGGAAGCTGGCCGACTTCCAAGTTACGATGACTAGTAAGGAATGAGTACACACTCAACCTACTGTCATTTAGAGTGCACTAGTCTCAGAAATCCTGTTTGAGACCCGATCACTTAATAAATCACAATTCATAATCAATCAATCATCAACATCATCTCAATCATATCATTAAATCTCCGACCTCATAACATGTTCCCCTTATATCTTCATAATCCCTTCGTATGGCGTCGCTACTCCATACTACTAATGAAGTTCTAGCGCAGTTATAAGAAACTGGTTCCGAACTCATTATTTTACTCTCTGTCGACGGGAAACGACAGAGGACAGAATGACAACACAAAACATGCATAGCATTTTCAATTTAAAAGCAAAACATTTTATCACGCATTTTGAAAAGAAAACACGCATTTGATTTTTTTATAGGTTTGAAATAGTTTCCCACCTCGTTTCCTTGGCTTTAACTTAGATGCTTAAGCTTATCGGTCCTCCGCTTTCAATTTCCTACAATCAGTCATAAATTACAGGTTTAGAATAAATATTCTAGGACCATAATATACATAACTATAGCCAACTCAACCCCAACATAAGTCTTATGATCAACCCTTCACTCTTCTATAATTTCCAACTCTCAATCATGATTTATTCTCAACCCGAATTTGAATTCTCGACTTCCAACACTTTCAAACTCATTTTCCATGCTATATATGTATTTCAAATCAATGTATAATCAATGGGGTTGAAAGGATATGAAATGGGGTTAGAAATACTTTAAAAATCATGTTTTGTACTCAAGGGTCGAAGTCCATTCCGAACGGAATGTGTTCGTCCCGAGCGGAACGAACAAAACACAAAAATGCCCGAAGGTCGTGCCATATTCCGAGCGGGACTCCTCCATCCCGAACGGGATGGAGCCCAGCTGCTCGCGTTCCGATCGCGGTCCGTCCCGAACGGGACCAAGCCGTTCCGAACGGGACGGGTCGTCTTTTCCGGCGAGTTCGCCGTTCCCGGCCCTGAAACTCGCATTTTCTCTCAACCCAACCATCCGATTACACATGCAATTACTAAATTGAAGTCCTAAGGCCGTAAGGAACCCGAATCTACCCTTAAATCACCAAATAAACGCAAGAATCGAAGATTGAAGAATGCTCACCGGAAATCGTCGACGGCGGCGGCGCAAGGCAATTTCCGGCGACGAATCCTTGATTTCTTGATGTGCGAACACTCCTAACACTCCCAGGAACACGAATCTAGCATCCAATTAACGATTAACAGCCGGAAAAACGAGTTACAAGAATTCAAATCTGAAAATCGTAACACAAAACTCACCTATCTTCCAACGGTGATAACTCCCTCGATAGTTAACCTCTCGAGACCCACGAGTAACCAAATCGAAGCTCAGAGCGAGGGCTATCGAATGGTGGTGGTGGTTCGCCGCGATGTCACCGGAGATGGCCGGAAATTCGTCGGACAGAGAGGGCGACGAGTTTGGTTTTCTTTTCTGAAATTCTCCCTGCCTTGCACTCTCTCTCTCTAAATTGTAGTATAAGGTTGAAAAGCTTAATCTATCAAAATTTCTTCTATTTATACCCCTTCATAATATATGGTTTAATATGACATAATATGATTACTCATATAATATGGTTCCTTAATTAATCATATTATACACATACTTATGTATATAATTGAAATTCCATGACAATACATGTATAACCTCCAAAATCAATTCCTCCGATCAACATAATGTTTACAATATTTTCTTGATACATCTCAACATTTGAGTAAAAATCTCAATTTAATTTCTCCAAATCCAAAACAAACCATTCTCAATTATTTCTCAATTGTGATAAATTCATTATCACATCCGAACTAATTTATACAGGATTACAATTTAGGTACGGGGTATTACAATGCATCAGGTATCTCAAAAAGCATAGCAACAGTAAAGAGCTAACATACATCATGCAAGCACTAGGCTTAGATTCTGCCTTAGATGAATGGACAACTTAATTGTGGTAGGTGAATTTAGTTAGTTAGGTTAATTATGTAGGTAAATTAGTTAATTAATTATATCTGATTTACGAGTAATTTTGTTTAATTGTTTCCAAAAAAGAAAATGTATCACCTTGGGCTGGACGGAGAAAGTATTTTATTGTTAGGTTGTTATTAGAGATAATTAAACATGTGTTAAATGATAAATAAATATTTATTGTCCATATAAGTAAGCATCCGTTGTAGTCTAGTTGGTTAGGATACTCGGCTCTCACCCGAGAGACCCGGGTTCAAGTCCCGGCAACGGAAATTTAATTTTTGTAAATGATTCGCAAGAATGATGTTTAAGTTTTCCACCGTCCGATCCTTGGGGGCACAGATCTGGTTTCGCGTTACCTCCAAATCTTTTTCACGTTAATTTTATATTATTTTTATTATATTTTAGATATGCAATAATCAACAATGAAAATATGAAAGAAATTATATTTGTTATTTTTTTTTAAACATCTTATTTCAACAATTTATTATATTTATTATTTTTTAAATAAACAAATATAATTTTTTTTATAGAATAATATTTAAACAAACATAATAGGTTTTGTGTTTAATATAATTCTTTTAAATTAATTTAATTGGTATATATATTTGATATATAATATTATATTAAGCATGAGAGCAAAAGAGCACAAAAAATTGTATTGTAATAAAATTTCAGATAAAATAAGAACTTAAGAATTACCTATGTTATAGTTTTCGATATCATAAAATTTGACATTTTTATTTTTTATAATTGTGAACTATGCATAACTTATATATGATTATCTTCATTTAGATAGAGGATATGTAAATTTACTGTTTTAAATAATATTACTATTTCCACTATTATGAATTTTATCAAGATGATTTTTTATGTAGTAACTCATGAAATTTTAAATATCTATATAATATATTAAAGAAGAATAGTTTATAATAATTGTTCTCTCCAAAACATTATCATGTTAATTTTAAATTATTTCTATATTATTTTTTCTATTTTATTATAAATATGTAATAAACAGTAATAAAAAAAAATAAGACTTATATTTTCATTTTTCTTTAAAATATTTTATTTCACCAATTTATTGTATTTATTAGTTTTAAATAATACAAGTATAATATTTTTCAGGGAATAATATTTAAACCAAATCTCATAGATTTTGTGGTTGATATAATTTTTTTTTAATTTTATTAAATATGTGTGTATATATATATTTCATGTATAAAATTATATTGAAGTACAAGAACAAAAGAGCACAAAAGATTCTATTATATTTCTAAAAATAAGATCATATTGTATTAAATTTCAGATAAAATAAGAACTCAAGAATTACTTATGTTATAATTTGATTTTATTTTTATTTTTTAATTATATTAATGTTCTAACTATTATAAATTTTACCATCATGATTTTTTATATAATAATCAATAAAATTTTAAATATGTAAATTTGAAGAATATGCATGACTTTAAAAGAGACATTTTAATTTTTTAGAAGACTTTAGTTAACCATAACCACTAAATAAATTAATATTTTATTATTTGGTAATATCTTTTTTGCACTCAATTTGAATTATAATTAGATAATACTTCTTTATATATCCATGTCATGAGCTACAATATTTTTATTTATTAGAATGCATATATTTTCTTTCAGTTACACACTTTTATTTATTAATATTTCTTATGAAATTCAATTATTTTGAAGAAAATTAAATGATTTGTCTTAATTATATTTGTGAGGTGACAAAGATTACATACTACAAATTTATAAAAAATTATATTTACTTAATTTTATATTAAATATAAATTAGATGACTAATAAGCATATGAGTTTATATTTAGAATTACTTAAAATTTTTAATGTGTTTTTATTTTTTTAATTTTTTTTTGAGGGAAAATTCAAATTGATTGAATAAAGAAAGGGGAAGTTTACATATCTGAAACAATAGCCTGAACAAGATGATTCGGATTATGCTTAATGCTAATAAAGTTCTCTCCCCTGGCTGCAAGATGCGCAACTCCGTTTGCCGTTCTCCTAATTAATGTGATAGAAGGAAGGTTCTCCGATACTCTTTGACATATAAAGGATGTCTCTAATAACCACGTCACAATATGGTCCGAGTTGCTTTTCTCCTCTCAGCATTTGGATTAGCTCCAGATTATCATTTTCGATCGAATCCACTCTACTCCTATACTGCACAGTTGTCTCGACAGCGAATCGTAGAGCAAGGCCTTCAAGGAGGGTAGAGTTACCTTGTGCCTGTCTTGTTGATTTTGATGCAAGCTCCACTGCGCCCTTCGTGTTTCTGATAACGAACCCCATTCCTATCGTAGAGTCGTTAATAATCGCCACATCTGAATTGAGTTTGAAATTTCCAGCTGCTGGTTTATTCCATCTATCCTGCTCCTTTGAATCTTCCTTGATTTCATCTTCTTCCTTACAAAAATCTGCATCTCTCCAAGTCTTGAAACTAGCTCGAATTATTTTATGAGGATAGAATGGTTTCTTTTCAAAGATCCATGAATTCCGAGCATTCCAGATCTGCCACGCCAAACAAACAAAAAGCCCAATACCTTCTTTTTGCACATCCATCATCTCCCAGAGCACATGCTTAAAATGAGCTTTGTTAAATGACTCCACTTCCAGCCGAAGATGTGAGAAGTGCCAGACCTCGCGAACAACTCTACAGTAAAGAAGGAGATGGTCTGTGGTCTCAAGTTCTTCTCCACAAAGACTACAGATAGGGTCTATATCCACACCTCGTTTTCGAAGGTTCTCCCGTGTGGGAATTGCTTGGTAGCTTGCTTTCCAAATAAACATTTAAATTTTGGGGAGTACATTGAGCTTCCAGATTTTTGTCCATTCTTTCGGTATTACGCTTGAAGATGCCATGTTTGCAGGTCCCCCTTCTCTTTTTTAAGAGCAAGCCAATACGCCGATTTAACGGTGAAATCTCCTTTCTTTGTGAACCTCCAAATTAATAGATCTTTCTACTGAGTCTTACTACATGGAATGGACAAGATTTCCTCCATGTCTCTATTGTTAAAGATCTTATTTAGCAAATCTCGATTCCAATCTTTTGTAATCGGATCAATGAGGGCGCTCACCTTTTTGTTATAAAAGGACTGCTCCTTGATTTCCTCTGGTTTTCGCTGATTAGAAATTCCAATCCATTTATCTGATGCAATATTGACTTCTGCTCCATTTCTGATTCTCCAAGCTGCACCTTCTTCGATCAAACTTTTGGCTTTTTGCAGGCTTCTCCACACGAAGCTGGGATAAGGTCCGAGAGGGGCATTAAGAACGCCGCTGTGAGGGAAGTATTTGGCCTTGAACACTTTCGTCATTAAAGCTTCTGGGTGTTTCAAGATCCTACAAATTTGTTTGGCCAACATTGCAATATTGAAGCTGTGAAGATTCCGTAAACCAAGTCCTCCTTCACTTTTTGGGGCTGAAAGTTTCTACCAGGAAATCCAATGCATATTATCTTTCTGCCCTGTTGATGTCCAGAAGAAGTTCAACGCAGCCTGCTCAATTTCCTGACATAAACCAAGAGGTATCAGAAAACAGTTCATAATATAACTTGGGATGGCTGACTACCGCTTTGATAAGAATTTCTTTTCCAGCCTGAGTGAGAGCTCTATCCTTCCATCCTTGAGTTTTTGCTTGCACTTTGCTAACGATAGTCGCAAAGATTTCCTTCTTCTTTCTACCAATAATCGTTGGCTGCCCCAAGTAGGTCGCCTGGTTCAACATTTCTTTGACACTTAGCTCTTCCATCACCTCTTTTTTGAGATCTGCATCAACATTTGGTGAGAGAAAGATTTCATATTTCAACAAGTTTATTCTTTGACCAGAGATATCCTGATATCTTTTAATGATTCTTTTCAGTTCTTGCGCTTCTTCTTTTGTAGCTCTTGCAAACAGGATAGAATCATCTGCAAAAAATAGGTGTGAGATAAGTGGTGCATTTCTTGTCACTTTGACCCCGTGGATTCCTTCCCTCACTTCTGCATTTTTTAGGATGGTTGTGAACATCTCAGTGCAGCAAAGAAAGAGAAAGGGTGAAAGAGGGTCTCCCTGTCTTAGCCCTCTACTAGGAACAAATTTATCCGAGGGTTCCCCATTGATCAAAACAGAATATGAAACAGTAGAAACACAAGAAAGAACCAGGCTGATCCAATTTTCATTAAAACCCATATTAAGCAGCATTTTTTTCAGGAAAACCCAATCAACTCTATCAAAGGCCTTACTAAGGTCTAACTTAAGAGCCATCATCCCTTTTTTCCTTTTTTTCATATTTTTCAGGGTATGGAAGGCTATCATAGAGTTATCTACCTAGGACAAAAGCACTTTGGGTATCGGAAATGATATTAGGAAGGAGGGGTTTGAGTCTGTTAGCTATAGCTTTAGAAATGACTCTTGTTATAACGTTCGAGAGGCTTATAGGACGATACTCTTTGAGGCTCTTAGGGTGTTTAACCTTGGGGATAAGCACAATATGGGTATGATTAAGAGGGGTGGGATCTTTGCCATTATTAAGCACATCAAGAACTTCAGTGAGGAAATCATGTTTAACAATATTCCAGAATTTTTGAAAGAAAAGAGGAGACATATCGTCCGGTCCCGGGGATTTATTTGGGTGCATTTGATTAAGAGCCTCTATGATCTCCTTCTCAGTGTATTTTTTGGTAAGCTCTTTATTCATGTCTGCAGTGACTCTCTTCTCGATCATCTCCCAAGCAGCTTCGTTATCGGTGCAGTCCAAGTAAATTTATTCCCTTTGAAACCCAAGTCTTCTAAATCGCAGCCCTTGATCACCTCTCTGAAGGCCATCATTTCCTTATCAAATTTGAAAGCTCCACCCTTTTTTTCTCCCCTTGAGAGGATCTCATTGAAATCCCCCACAAAAAGATAGGCTTGATTGTATGTCTGATGGACCTGTCTCATCAGCTCCCAAGTTTTCCACTTGTTATCTTTTTCAGGCCACCCATATATTCCACAGTAGTCCCAAGTGTTGTTCTCTTCATCATGAATATTAGCAAGAATGTGGTGATGAGAGTAAGAAGATATGTTTACCTTAACTCGATCATTCCACATCAAGCAGAGCCCTCCTCTTCTTCCTTTAGTTCTCTCGCAGGAAACAACAAAACATCCTTTATAGCCAAGTTTTAGCAAATTCAACCTTCTCATTTCACCTTCCATAAGTCTTGTTTCCATAATAAATACAATCTGAGGGTCGTTCGTTTTTAGGAGCTTTCTTAAGGCACAAACTGTCGCCGGGTTCCCAAGCCCGCGACAGTTCCAGCTTACGGTTTTCATGGCTTTCGGTAGGGCTGCACCGTAGCCTCTGCCGTTTTCTCATTGATTTCGGCTTTTGCTCTCTTCTCTGCTGTTCCATTTCCGCCGTCAACTTCCATCCAGTCTTTCTTTCTCTTTCCTTTCGTCCCTTTTTGCTCATTCATTGTGTGCACCTTAATATCTGGCTTTCGTTTCCACCTTTTCAAGCTTCCACGACTGTTATTTCCATTCGCTTGGTTGGCTGCAGAGCTGAGGGATTTTTTGTTGTTGATCAAGTCTATCAGGACCTCGGTCGGAGTAAAGGGTTCAGGGTGGGGTAGGGGTTGGTTTTGGGCAGGTTGATGCGTACATTCGTTCAGCATTTGGTTTTGAGTATGTGTCTCCGATTTTTTTTCCTGAAGAATGGTTTGAGGAGTATGGGTTTTGAAGGTAGAGGGGTTGTTTTGGCTGTAGGTTTGTATGTTTTTTGTGTGTGGCTGGTAGGAGGTTCAGTTGGTTGGGTTTATTGTTTGGCTTGGTTGATATGGGGCTGTCATGTTGGTTTTGTATCAGGTCGTGTCTGACCTTGCTGCTTGTTTCTTTGCTAACAACTCTCAGCTCCGGACTTCGAACATCAATTTTTCTAAGGCTGTTCTCTAATTGCTGCAGAATCCTTTTCTCCTCCTGATTTAACTCCATCTTATTCGTGCTATTCTCTTCCTCCTGAATTCCCGCATCCGCATCAGCGAAGACTATCCTTTTGATTTTATCATTTACACTTTCAGATTCTTTTTTAAATGTGAGAAGCGCTTTGCAGGAGAGGACCTCATCCACTCCCCAAATGGGAGGCTCTTTCTTTCGTTTCTTATCTTGGCATAATGCCCTTCATCTAGATCATCACAATTAGTGTAGTTGTTTCCAATAAATTATTAAATTGATACACAATTAAATTAAAACATCCGAATAGATTAAAATTTTAATTAAAAAAATAAAATTCTAAATAAATAACATTTTATCGTGCAATGCACGGATGCAAATCTAGTAATACATATAATCAAAACCTTCTTATACTTACTTTTACATCTCTCAAAACTATCTTTTAAAATGTGAAGTAAAATTAAAAAATATATCCTTTCCATGTATGTATGAATTCTAATTCTAAATTTAATTATATAAAAAAAAACATAAATCAAGTAGTTTTAATGACTGCATGTGGAAATGGCAGCCGGAAAAGCTCCTCCCAGCACTGGGATTGATTTTATGGGCAAAAACCAAAATATTATATAAGAATACAAAATTTGATAAGAATTAATTAATTCTAATAATTCAAATTTAGCGAAAGATGGAAAACTAATTACTAAAATAATATTATATATTCTAATTGAAAATGTTTATTAAATTATAATAAATTAAAATTTTAAAATAAAAATCAATAATTTTAATAATAAAATAAAGAGTGGAATATGAAAATGGACATCCTCCCTCCACGTAGATACATATTTTTGTATCTTTCAGCTCAAACCTGCCTCCACGTAAATACAGATTCTGCAGTGCATGCATGGAATCATATGCATGACTTTGGATACGTGGAAGCCGGCTCAACCACCTCATCGCCAACACAGCCCGGCCATTCAAATTGCTTCATCACTCAATTCCTCTATAAATACGGCATTCTCCATTACCAAGCAAACCACAACTATCAAAATAACAGCAGCAGCCATGGCCAAGCTGACAGCCTTCGTCTTCGTCCTCATTGCCGCGACGGCCTTGGCCAGCGCGTCGGCCTATTCGATGGAGGGGAGCTGCGAGAGAAAGATGCAGCAGTGGATGCCGATGAGGCAGTGCATGATGTACATGCAGAGCAGGATGAGGTCTCCGTACAACCGCAAGTTCAGAGAGGACTACCTGAGCCAGTGCTGCAGCGAGCTCCAAAGGGTGAGCTCGGAGTGCCGGTGCGACGCGGTGTCGGAGATGATGGAATACATGCCGCAGATGCAGTACGGGCAGATGGAGGAGATGGAGCGGATGGCATGCCAGCTCCCCAGCATGTGCGGCATGAGGGACTGCGGCTGCGCCTCCTACTAGAATATATATTTCATGGCTTCTAATAAATCAGTTTAGCCCATCGGCTACCTGCTGCATGCATGCATCCACTCTTCTTCTTCTTCTTCCTAATAAATAAATCATCACACCATTAATTTATGTTTTCCTCGATCCACCTCTCTTTTTCAACTTTCAACCTCGTTCTAGCTATCTATTTATCTATCAGTCTCCACTAAAACTAGTAAAGGATGAAAAATAAAAATAAAAATAAAACAACCCATAAAGCGAATAATGAAAAACTAGAAAATCTTCCACGTAGTTGGCTGATAATTAAAGATAAAACAATGATTATGGCATGAGTCATGATATGATGAAGAAAAAAAAAACTAGGTAGATAGTGGTATATATGCAGTGTGGGGTTTGTTGATGTTCAAATTTTGAAATAAATTTGTCATGTAGTTTAAGGGTAGGTGAAGATGAATCCAACTCCACCACACTTGACTATAATTGTGTTAAATAATTCTGTCGATTTGAACCAAGAAACTCATCGAATTTAAAGTCAAACATAACCGGATAGCCATTCACACTAGCTAGCATAGAGCCAAGGATCAAACGTATTGAGGACTCAGAAAGATCATTTTATTGTCGATTCAAGATTCGAAAAATTAATTCTCAATTTAAGATTTGAAAGATCACAAAAATTCTTTATGCAGGGCCCGAAAAATTGTACAATTCTCAATCCAAAACCTCGATATTAGGTCATTGATTGAAAACTGTTTGATCTTTTCGGTCCAAAATTGAAAAATCATCTTTCAAATTCTGAATCAATAATGAAACTATCTTTTGGATTTTGGATCAATAATTCTCCTAATTAAAAATTAATTCAGGACAAAACACGTAGATAATTAACATCTAAACTAATTTCAGAGTGGAATATATCGATGGATCCCGGTCCATGCAAGGATTAATATATAGTATATTGAAGTTATAATTAATATATAAGCATATATATAGTATTAGTACCTATCAATAATTGAAAATTTGGACATCAATGATATAGTGTGTAGATTCCACATGGCATTCAAGATCTACAAACTAAGATTATATTGGATTTTGAATCACTCCACTTTTCAATTAATTAATGCCTTGTTCCTCTCATGTGGGCAGTAATATAATATTCTACTACTATTTATATCATCCATGTATAAAACTACTCAATTCATAAATTCTCCGAAAATATTTTAAATCAACTTTCCAATTGACGAACAATATAAGATACATATGATCGAATCACAATAAATTATGCATTGCTACTTTATTCCTGCATGAGAGAGAGAGAGACGAAAAGGTTGATGCAGAAACGCAGAGGCAGAGAGAAAAGCGTACAAAATTGTGAAACACACACAAAAAAAGGGTGGTTTAAATATTCACGGGTTTACTTTCTCTTTCTAAGATTCATCATTGCAATTTGCCCTACTTTTTCAATTATTCTCTGCTCTGCTAAGTACGTATTTTTTGCCATTTCCTCCTTACATACCGATTGATCCAATTTCCTTAATTATTACGTGTAATTTAATTAGTATACAATATTAATTAGATCACAAAAAATTTTTGAATTCGATACTTATTATTCCAGCTCTCTGCTACTCAATATCATAATGAAAGAGATTTATTCTAAGTTAATGTACCAAAGAATGTTACATTTAATATTCAAAATCCACTCATTAGTCCAGAAATCATCTTCCTGCCTCCCACTAACATTACCCATTACCAATTTTTATTTTATATTTGAATTTTATCATCAATCTTTTTTTGCCCAACAAATAACTCTAGTATAATTCATAAGTTCATCCACAAATTAAATTATATATAGTTGAGAACTGATCGATTACAGTTTACTATTGCTAAAGTTAACCATATAGTATTAAAAATGACTTATTATATGCGTTTAGATTATCCAACATATATGGAATTCCCATACACATATTATTTGAAATTGATAAAGAAAGACATATTAATTTCAAATACTTATAGTAATAATAATTTAATAGTCCGATTGAGACGGTTTAACGGTTTCATTGAATATCCTTAATACTACCGAAACTCTAATTTATTCACGCCTATAAGTAGAGCCTCTTTTTCAACATGCACACGCATTTCTCCCTCTCTCTCTCTCTCTCCATCAATTTATCATTCCACACACAGTCTCCTTCTCTGTCTCCTTCAAAATGGGATTGAGAGACAATCACAGAGTTGAATCAGTTCTTCACCTGCTCAACAAACAATCTCCACTCACACTCAAACAGGTTCCAATTCATCACTTATTAATTTGCTCAACATCTCTCTCTCTCTCTCTCTTGTTGAATATATATATATATATGTGTGGAATTTCTTCATCAGGAGAGATTTTGCAATAATGCATGTGTGGAGAGGTTTCTGGAAGCCAGAGGTGATAGTGTGAAGAAAGCAGCTAAACATCTCAGAATTTCTCTCTCCTGGAGACACTCCTTCGGCGTTGGTAATTACTCTTTTCTTTCTTTTTTCTTTTCTTTTCTTTTTTTTTTTTTTAAATTTTTGTGAAATGATCATGAGTAAATAAGACATAAAATTAATTTATTTTGACTTTGGAGTGATGATTTTGATTTGAAGAGCATTTGATGGCTGATGAATTCTGTGCTGAGCTCGCTGAAGGAATGGCTTATGTTGCTGGCCATGACCATCAACTCCGACCTGTCATGGTAGGTATATATTATATAGACACTCTACAAATATAAATTATTATTATTTTTATTTTGTGTGTTGGAAAATCTGCTAATTTCATTGATACATTTGCAGATATTCCGAATTAAACAAGATTACCAGAAATTCCATTCACACAAACTGTAAGTATATATTTAAGATTTATTCATAAACATATATAAATTCAAATTTTAATTTATTTTCTGTAGGTTTACCCGATTGCTAGTGTTTACACTGGAAGTAGCAGTTCAAACAATGGCAAAAAATGTTGAACAATTTGTCCTTCTCTTTGATGCCAGTAAGTTTCCATAACTGCATATGATTTTCTTTTTTTCAGCGATAAAGCTTATTTTTCTCCTATATATTATATAATAATTACTACTTTTTTTTTAAAAAAAAATCTTCTTACTAAGCATGTCATGAGTTAGCTCATCTTTCAGATTTTATGTACTAATATACATTAAATGTCTATATATTAATAAAACTCACCCTAAATTTTAATAATTTGTTTCCTCCCTTTTTAAGAAAAATACTAAATATTTAAAACTCATACCTCATGAAATGGATTTCAACTTAGCTAAGAAGCCTAGCATGCATAGTATCTCATATGTCCTGTCTAATAAATCAGAAGACAGCTTTTATCAAAGTTGGAAGTATAAACTAATTAATTAAATAATGTTACATTCCATTGTCTAGGGATTCCACATCCATTCTCATATATAACTTGGAAAATGTCTTTTTTAGTCCAACTTTAATCTTTTCAAAGTCACGCCTTGTAATAAATAGCTATCTTTAATGAACTAAACCAAGAAGATATCATAAATAATCAACGAACTGTGGGAAAAGAACCAGAAGGTTGTCTGAAACTTCAAAAGAACTGCCAGGAATACCCTTGTGGTGTCACGATCATCTTTGTTGGTGTAGGGGGTGTTTCGGTCATTATAATGGACAAAATTATTTAAAGCAAAAGTGTCCATAGTTACCCTTTTCTCTACCTGTCAGACTTAATTGGAGACTACAGTAGTTTGAATTTTCATCTAACTTTATTTTAAAAAAAGTAATTATAATATTTTAATGTATATATGGTTGAAATTCAGGCCTTTTCAGATCGGCACCTTCCTTCATGAACATGTTGATAGGTGCACTCAAGATTATAGGCGATCATTATCCTCGACGGCTTCACAAGGCTTTTGTGATTGACCCTCCATCTCTCTTCTCTTATCTTTGGAAGGTAAGACAATTCCTCCATATATATAGTAACTCAATTATTTTAAATAATGGTGGGTTTTTTAAATTTAATTATTTATTTTGTGGTAGGGAGTGAGACCATTTGTGGAGCTATCACCCGCAATAGTTGTGGTATCATCACTTCACTTTGAAGAATTATACATCCAAGAATCATCACGACATAATAACTTTGATGATCCATCATCAAGATTGGGTTCCTCGTCACGATTCTCATTCACGGTGTCGCATCCACTCAAGCCGTGGCATCTTTCGTTCAAAGATACGTCGGAATCTAAGTTGAGCCATGCATTTCTAGGACCGAGAATCTCAACCCTAAATGCTAGGTCCGTCTCCTTCGCGTCGCCGGTGGCCCGGGGGCGACGTGGCAACATCGCAGCCGTCCATTCGACAGCAACTCCGAAGCCATGGTTCCTCCAATCACCGGCATTGTTTTTTGGGAAGGAGAGAGGGATTAGTAGTGAATCATTTGGTGGTTACTTGGAGATTTATCACCGGCCTTACGACGAGATGATTTATAGGTCGAAGATGAGGCCCCCTCTGGGAGGACTCATCTCCATTGTGTCTCCACAATTTAGGCGATCTCATATCTCAATCTCTCAACGATTTTCATCTTGATCAATCAACTCTATTATATATATGTGTGTGTATTCTTGAACTTCAAAACCAATATATATAATATTGATGCTTTCTGGATTGCCACTTCGTGAAATCATTTCATATTTTATGGGATTTTTAATTTATCGTACATATATATTTTGCCTCTAAAAATATTGAAAAAAGACAGCATGTGTCTGGGCCTGAATTTGGAAATAAATTAGATCTAATTTATTGGTCTTATTGAATATTTGAAGTAATCTTAAATTTGGGCTAGTTATTTCCTTGAAAAAGGGCTAAGTAGCCCAATCATATATGTGTTATCTATCACTAGGGTGGAAATCACATCTTAAATGTGAAATAAGACTTGATCTTAGCCTTTGATTAATAATATTAATGTTTCAGATTTAATTTTAAATTTGAAAAAATTCGGTGCAATAAAAGAACAAAAAAGTTGCATAAAAAGGTTACATGGTAAATTTGCAGCATCCCATATCTTACACACGATTTAATTTGCTTAAATTTTGGAATAGTTCTAAATTGAATAAGGGACGAGATCCGGAATTAATGGGGCGGTTATCTTGAAAATTTGCTGCATAATTTAGTGAAAAAAGTTGCAGTATTTGGATTTGTTGCATAATTTTGAGAAAAAAAATTGCAGTATTTAGAAGATCAAAGTTGAATATTTACACGATTTCCGCCCTGATTTTGTGGAATTTGATTCCTAAAATAATATATTTCAAAATTAATTGATATTTACTTCCTAATTTTATGGGATTGGATCACAAATTTTCGAATTTCAAATTAATTTTTTATGTTCTTTAGGATTTCAAACATTAAACAATTTTAAAAGATCATAAATAAAATTCAACTTATTTATCAATAAAAAATTACATTTTATATACACTTTAGTTGCAGTAAATGATATAATCATTTGCAGTAATTAAATGTCTAATGCACGGATCCATACAACTACACAAAAAAACAAATTTAAATTTTTTAAAAGCAAATTACTATCATTGCTATTATTATGAAAATCATGTGCAGTAATGTAATTACTGCATATTTCGTGATAGTAGCAACTTTACTAAAGACAAGGAAAAAACTGAAATATCACGCGACAAATACAAGCAGTACTCATAAAATATTGCAATAAATATGCTCTATTTATGCATGTTTACAGACGAAATAACTGCATATTTTTAATGAAATTATACACTAAAACCACATGAATAAAAAAAAGCATGCAAAAAATCATTGCGTCGCTGCCCCAAAACCAACGCGTTGCCGTTGTTCATGCTAGAAAAAAAAATCACCTTCTACATTCTCGTCACTGACATCTATGAGTGGGGGGTGGGGCAGTCCTTCCACTTCTCGCCGCTGATACCGGGGAAGATCCACCGCATGAGAGAAATTGGAAATCACGAGAGATTATTGTCAAGAATATTCACCCGATCCGGCTTCTCACCGTCGCACATCCGTCCGCGATCGATCGTCAAGACAATAATGAAAGTCAGTTATGCCTCCAGAAGAATGGCAAACTCATCGCCGTCGTCATCCAATTTGATTGAATGTAAACCTGTATTGTGTATGAAATATAAATCATTGAATAAGAAAACGTGGGATATATTTAATGTAAATCATTCAAGAGTGATATTAGGAGATAATTAAGGAATAGGTTAACTGTCAAAATATAATTCCAAAAACACCCTCTAACCATATTTAAAAAGGAAAATAAAAATAATAAATTAAATTCATCAAAAGAATCTGAGCCATTAAATTTCAAAAATAAATGGCTGATATTAGTTCTTATCTCTCATCTGGGAGGTGGTTCACATATGATTACAACTCTCTCTCTCTCTCTCTCTCTCTCTCTCTGAGAATAGGGTTTACTATGAGAAATGAGAATAGATCTCGCGCATCCATTTCATCAAATTAACGAGCAAGATTCAATCTCATCAAATTAAAAAAGACGGCATTTGTGCCCCAATATCCTGCAGTAAAGGCCAAAATTGTAAAAATACTAAAAAACAAACAGCAATCTGCATTTTAAGCCCGATTTACTTCATTTTTACATACGAATTAAAAAAAATTAAAATCACATCTCATTAACTGTCGTAAGTTCATTTTGACCATCCTATGTGCATCTATAAGAATGTTATCATGCATTTTTTGTTACATTCTTATTAACTTTGACACAATTCTTTGAATCACGATATGTCAACTTCTTACATTTTGCACACATTCTCATTGGTTTATCCAATATTTTAAGAGCTTTCTCCTTCCTCGAAACAATTCGACTCCCACTGCCTATGGTTTTCACAATAACTGGAGGCAACGCTTCAATATTTTCAGGAACCGATCCACCATAAAAACCTTCAAATATCTTCTTCTTCAAAGCAGCAATACGACCACAGTCCTTATAAAACACAATATCATCATCAAGATTTCTAAAAACTCTCCCCTTTAAATGTTTCATCTCATGAAGACAGTTTGGTATAAATGAACCTATAATATAATAAAATGCATAAGTTTATCACTAATAATGCATAATATAAACCTAAAAATGAACATATCACTACACAAAAATTGCACGAACTATGATAAAAAAAATGCACATGTTATAGAACTATAATGAATAAAAAGACAGAAAAATGAATAATAGATAAAATCTTTTTAAACTATCTTCACACATGAACAGTCAATATCAAAAAGTTTACAATTCCAAAACCAACACAAATCATCTCTAAAAATTACAAAACATCAAAGCAAACATGAACACAATCACAAATCAAAAATAAAAAGTAGAGAAAGAAAATTCTAAATATACTTTCACATCCTCGATCACCCATAACTTCGTCAAACGATAGAACTCCAAAATGAAAATTGAATTCAATAACAACCACAAGTAACAAAGATGAATACGAAGACGAATGCAAATTTCAGAAACAAGAAAAAAAATCTGATCGAAGGAAGAAATATAAATCAAATCGCACGAAGAAGAAAGAAGAAATAAAATCGCACGAAGAAAGGAATAAAAAATTTGATGAGATACTATTTCAGATTTAAAAAAAAGCTAAAATTACAAAAATAACCTTAATTTTGCAACACTGTAGGATAATGGACTAAAATTGCAAACGGAATTAAATAGATCTTGAGCGTTGAAATGACAAAATCAAAGGTTGAGATTTGTTCTCATTTCTCATACTAAAAACTATTCTCATATGATCACCACTATATATATATAATGGAAACCACCTCTCAGATGTGAAATAAGACCAAATCTGGACCATTGATTATTCAAATGAACGCATGCATCATTCCATTGTCTTTAAAAAATTTGCTGTAGTAAAAGAGTTAGAAAGTTGCATATAAGGATAATAATGTCTTTGCACACAAATTTAAATATTCCCACGTAACTGGATCCTAATTAAATGGGAATTTGTTGCTTTACATTTTTAGAATATTAACCTACCAACCACATTAATATTTAAAATTTAATCGAATTCGCTGCATTATTGCATTATTAAGAAAAAAAAAGTTGCATTATTAAGAAGAATAAGTTGCACTATGTGGGATTTTTTTTTAAATCAGAATTATATATGCACGATTTTCACCCCTAATTTTGTGGGATTTGATTTCTGAAATACTTTCAAAATTAAATTATATTTGCTTCCTAATTTAATGGGATTGGTTCTCTGAAATTTAATATTTCAAAATTAATTTCATTTTCTTCAGAAATTTTTAATTTTAAGCATTTTATTTTGTGGTTTCGAATTATCTATCACACAATGTTGCATTATTTTATGTGAAATAATGCATTATATATCTTGCAATATTTCATTATTCTAAAAATATTAACACAAAAATAACAATATTTATACTTCGTCCAAAATTGCATTATTAATCTGAAATATATGCATTATATTAATCAATTCATTGCAGTATCTTAAAATATACCAATTTTACATAGAACTAATTAATTGATGCAATTACATATATTTACATTCTCTAAAGTTTTACACACATAATAAAATAAAAATATATATACTGCAAGTTTACAGGCTTAATCAATGCACATTTACAGACTTAATTATGCTTTTTCTTTGAACTCGATTGATGAATATCGAATCCAATGATTTTTGCACATTCTCTATATAATTCAACCTCATCATCAAAAGTGCGAAAAGCGTGTCCCTTGAACGGATTCAACGATCTCTGAACAATTGGCGTACCAATAACTACAAAAATAAAAACTTAAATCACAACACGTGAATATATGCAAATGTATAGGCTTAATATATGCAACTTTAACTATAAATTACTGCAACTATATATAATTATAACAAATGAACGACATTTACTCCGTGTGTCAATCTTTGAACATGAGGCTCACGAACTTACTGAATCATTTGTGATTCACCGTATGACTTTCAGTACACGAGGATTAAGTCTATTCGACTTAGTCTTTATTGTTGGTGTTCTTACTTTTCAAGTGAGAACACAACAATCTGGTTCTCTGTCGAGGAACAGGTTATTACGGGCTATCGCCAACTCTCGAGTGTTCTGGGAAGAACTTAACCATCCATCCACCGGAGAAGGAGAAGGGAGGCTTGTCCTCAATCCATTTCCAATGACCGCCAGTTCTGAGAAGACTTCACGGTGTTTACCTGGTTTCGAGGAACTGAAGAAGGAGTGAATATCATCTACTTGGGCAAGTGATCCAGTTTACTGCGGACGGTGGTTTTCGCGGTGATTGGCTATAGATCGTGAGGAGTGTATACTTCATTACTTAGTGAATTACCAGATTAATTTCTGAAGAGTGGACGTAGGATTTAAGGACCCGAACCACTATAATATCCTGTCTCATTTATAGATTTCATTATTTCTCTCAATACACAATTTTTAACTGAGTTTTGAAATCTTCAACACTTCTCTAAAGTGTTGAAGTTGATGGGTTTTGTATACTGAAAGCATTTATAACAATGAGTATACAACGGTTTATTTCTCCTATCTGTTAACAATCGTACATGTATGAATAATGGTATCCTCTTGTCTCACCGATAGGGACGATCATACGGCGTGTTGTAGATCGCAGAAGACAGTATGATCACTTGACCTAGTGAGACATAAACCTGATCACAACCAAGACAGCGTATGAGGATACGTTTGTTCGGATGGCTGCGGCATTGTCGGAATAAGTAGTCTGTCTTGGTTACTTGACATGCTGGTACGCAGAGGTGGCGTATTGAGGGACCACAGTGAGATATATTCGTCTGTCTGACATCAGCGAATAAAAGATCTCGTTATATTGATTGAGTTCAAACCCTAACGAAGGTTCAGGGGTTTGCACGGGTTGAATGTTGATTTGACTTGCCATGGTGGAGAGCCTAAGTAACGTGCTCGTATATCCGCATCTTGGGTAACAACAGTTCGTGTAGTACCGCCTGAGACTGAACTTAGGTAACCATATCCGAGTAATAGGATGGGGACATTCCCTGAGGAGCTCAATAACATTCATCGTGCCAAAGTCCTGCAGGCTGATTAAGTTCAGGCACGAGTGATAAGGTTTGAGTGGTACTACTCAGGAATAATAAGATATTAATTAATTGTAGTTGGAGCTTGTCAGAGGCTCCGATTAATTAATGGATGTCCGGTAACCTTAAATATGGGGATTCTCAATTAATGCAGCCCGTTCTCATAACGTGGTAATAAAGGGGTAGGTCAATATTAATTCTGTGGTGAAAAAGAATTAATATTAATTAATTAATTGTGTCCTGGGTTGTGGACATGGGAATTAATTAATTTATAGGCCCACTTTATTATTTGCATTAGGTCCCAGGTCTGGCCCAATAAGTGTGCTGAATTGAGCCCAGGAGCCCACTAGGGTTTTATAACCCTAAGTCTATAAATAGACCTCTCACTCTCTGAAACCCTAGCCACTTCATAAGATTCAAAATCAGTTGAAACCCTAAGGAGAGAGAGAGAGGGGCACCGATCCTGTAGGGAGAAAGGAGGAGAATTTTCGAATTCTGGTCCTGCTCAAGCCACAGATCTACGGAGTCCTCACCAGTAGTAGATATGATCAGCACCGGGACACAGATCTGAAGATCTAATCTGGAGAACAACGGATTTCCTTCTTCCTCTTTGTTCTTTCGATTTTTATTCTAGAAATTAGTATTCTAATTTCTGTTTCCGCAGAGAAATCGAATTGCGTGGTTGAATTGAAGTTTGGAATTCAAACGCAAAAGATTGGTACAGAGACGACAAAATTACGGTAATTCTCTAATCCACAAATTTGTATTAAATTCATAGGAGCATGCTAGGGTTTTGAGAATTTTAATTATGAGCAATATCCATAGATCGATCCGGTTCAGTTTGGTTTTGGTGATTCGGTTCACGAAAAAACCCTACAGAAGTGTATATCTGTAAACTGAACACTTAAACTTTGGACTAACACAGTTTTTATAAATCCTAAACTGGGAAACTGACCCACCCAGTTTTAGAGTGCAACTGCTTAGTAAAATTTCCGCTGCACAATTATTTAAACTCTGATCAGGGAACAACAGTAATGGATGTTGATAAAAAGCCTCGGATTGCTACTGCTAAGGGCAAATTCTTCAGATATGGTGGAAAAGGTCACTGGAAGAAAGATTGTCAGGCCAAGAAGGCTAGACAAGGTACCTCATTTGCATGTGTAGTGGTAGCATGATTAGAGTTTGTCTTTACTCTTTTATGAGTGGTAGACATTGGCTTGATAACCATGTTTGTTATACTATACAAGAGATCGCGCAAAAAATGCGGCTGAGTAATAGCAGCATGTACTGCCTTCATGGAAGAAGCAGTGTGGTTCAAAGCGCAGTTCTTATGGAGGATTTCTATTATGATTTAGGACTTTAGTTATTATGAGAGATGTTGTTGTTGAGTTTTGTATACTGAAAGTATTTATTACAGTGTGTATACATTTAGCTTTATCTCATACGTGTAAACAAACTTACATGCGAGAACAACAATATCATCTTATCTCGTCGATGGGAGACCATACGGTATGTAGTAGATCATAGAAGACCATATGGATCACTTGACCTAGCGATATATAAATATAGTAATTACAACCGAGATAGCTTGTGGATAAGTCTGTCGCTGTAGGCTGCAGCATAGTCGGATAGAAGTGATTTGTCTTGATCACTTCATATGCTGGTACGCGTGGTTGCGTATTTATTGGACAACAATCAGATGTATTCTTTTAGCTGACTTCAAAGAATACAAGATCTCATGTCTTGATTAAATCTAAACCCTAATGAAGGTTCAGGAGTATGCACGGGTTGACTGTTGCTTTGACTTGCCATGATGGAGAGCCTGAGTAACGTGCTCGTATACCCGCATCTTGGGTAACAACAGCTTGTGTAGAACGTTCTGATGACTGAAGTTAGATTACCATATCTGAGTAATAGGATGGGGACATTCCCTGAGGATCTCAATAAGGTTCATCGTGTTAAAGTCCTACAGTCTAATTAAGTTCAAACACATATGATAATGTTTTAGTGGTACTGCTTAGGAAAATATGATATTAATTAATTATGTTCACCTTTATCGTGTTGGGATTCTAAAATACTGTCTAGTTTATCAGAGTGAGGATTTGTGCCTCGTGGGTTACACAGATTCGAATTTCCAAGGGGACCAGGATGAGAAGAAATCGACCTTTGACTATGTGTTCACCTTGGATTGGAGGAGTTGTATCACAAAGGAGCGCAAAGCAGAAATGTGTTGCGGATTCCACCATGGAGGCAGAATATGTCGCTGCTTATGAAGCTTCAAAAGAAGCGGTATGGCTCCGGGACTACCCATTAGAGTTGGACATGATTTCGAGTTTGACGAAGTCTATCATAGGCTTCTATGATAATGTTGGTGCAGTAGCAAACTCATACAAGAAATTGTATCGAGAGGCGATGTGCATATTGAGAAGATTGACACGAGAGACAACCTAGCTGATCCATTAACAAAGTGCTTACCACAGAAAGCTTATGAAGGACATATTTGTGGGTTGGGACTAAGGTGAATGCCTACCACTGATAGTAGTTGATGGAATAGCTAGCCTAAATAGATACACTGTATACTCTAGATTGCAGATGTAATGCTTTGAGTATAAGTGGGAGATGTTTGGGTTTTGTATAATGAAAGAATTTAATACAATTTGTATACAATTGACTTATTTCATATCTGTTAACAAAAATACTTGTGAGAATAATGGAATCATCTTATCTCGTTGATAAGGAGATCATACGGCGTGTAAGAGGTCTTAGAAGATCATATGGATCGTTTGACCTAGCGAGATATAAATATTGTTATCACAGATGAGACAACGTTGCAGATTAGTCAGTCGGTGTAAGCTGCAACATAGTCGGAAAGAAATGATTTGTCTTAATCACTTGATATCATGATACGTGCGGTTGCCTATTGATTGGACCACAGTGAGATGTGTTCTTCATTCTGACTTAAGAAAAAACAAGATATCGTTACTTGGTTGAGTTGAATCATATCGAAGGTTCAGAAGTATAAATAGGTTGTACGTCACTTTGACTTGCCATGGTGAAGAGCCTAATTAACGTGCTCGTATATTCGCATCTTGGATGGCAGCAGTTTGTGTGGAATGTTCTGATGACTGGACTTTATCCGAGTATTTAGATGGGGACATTCCTTGAGGAGCTCAATAAGGTTTGACGTGCTGAAGTCATGCAAACTAATTAAGTTCAAGCACATTCTCTACTCAGTTTTCAGAAGTCACAACAACTGAAACCCTAGAGTGAGAGAGAGAGAGAGAGGGGCGGCGCCTACTGCCTTAGCAGGAGAAGAAATTCGACTTTGTCTTGTGCAGCGCAATCCTGTGGAATTCTCACTAGTAGCAGGATTGAAAAAACAAAGGGATACAGATCTGATGACCTAATCTGAAGAATATGATTTATATTCTCTCTCTTTCAATTCAATCTTGAATTAAATTGAAAAATGTTTTATTCATCTTTTGTAGATTTGAATTGTGCGTGTGGTGGAATCAGATCTGGATTCAACGCGATAGAAGGCTCATACCCTACAAATCCAAAGGCGTTTCTATAAACCATCTATTAAATTTATAGGAGCATGCATAGGTTTATTTATCGATAGGTAATTATTTATAACATCCATGAATGGTCCGACTTATTTGGATTTAGTGATTCAATTCAGGACAACGAAAATCACTGTAGCTAGTTCCGCGAAGATATGGATGCTACAACTGCTGACTCCTTCATCGCAACCGCCAAGCCCTATTCGCTAGTTGTAACCTTAACGACCTTCGCCGGAGACCACCTTCAGATGACCTTTGAGGAGGTGTACACGACGACCTCCTTGAGGAGGTCTCCTGAGGCGAGATTTTCCTTACGACCTGATTTACCTAGCCGCGGAATACTGCTCCTGCTTGAGGTCAATTTTTAGAGGAGCTGCATCTGCTAATGTCCAATGATTACAGTGCAGCTCCTTTTGAGTTGTACGTTCCTTGAGTTGCGTGTCTGTAACTGGTCCGGGGGTTTTAGACCTGAGTCTTGGACCTTTTTTAATAGGCCCGAGCAGGTTCGTTTGGTTCTTAGCCCAACAATTGGTTGTAAATGACCAAATTGTTCGTAAGCTACTAAGATATTAACTTGATAAAGTTTCTTTTGAATTTGATGTGGAACAAATTGCTATTAATTCTCCAAAGGGGATGACTCTTCGTGTGCAACTTCAAATCACTTAGATTTTAACTCTCTTCATATTCAAGTCCATTTAATTTCGTCAAATTTGTTCACTCCCTCATGTGATTGTTCGGTTGTTTTAAGAGCTATAAGTAGTTCTTTCAATGTATGATGGACGGACTTGATATCATCATATATTTAATTTATTTGAATTTCTTTTCCATACGAAGAGCGTTCGTTTATTGATTAAACGAATCAAACTTGAGCATTATAATATTTCACTTGTGAGTTTGTAAGCAAGCTCGCTAGCTAGAATTAGTAAGAAAAATAATTAAATTTATAAAAGTAACATTCTCATGATTAAGAGTAACAATAATTATAAATCGTTATAGTAATGAGAAAAATTGACTTTGAGTATTGATAAATTAATTTTGGAATAATTTTTTTTAAAAAAAATAATAATGAATATTATAAATATATTCTAAATTTAGAATGTTCGTTTAGGCTCAACTAAGGCTCGGTAAATTTGTGAACTTCAATGTATTTGATAAAAAAAGTTTTTAGTTCGACTCAATACTAAATAAGTCAAATTTGAATCTAAACTACTCGACTCGACTTGGTTCCATTATACTCTTAATTAAAATATTAAATTAGGGTTGAGAAGGTGTCGATCTTGAATCTCTTATCCATCTAGGGAATGAAAGGTACTTAGCGGCATTAAAGGTAAAATAGAGGGGGAAAATATGATTTAGGGTTTTGATGTAAGATTCAAAGCGATGAAGAGCACAGGTTGTAAAGTTTTTGCTCTCACATTGCAAAACAGCTTTGATTTCATACTTTTTGCTTGGCAGGCAATAAATTATCACATTATAAAAGAAAAACTAAATTATTAAAATACGAGGCGAAATAGTTTTTATTCTTGGTGGGCATGTTTTGTCAGTCTGTCTTTTAAATAATTTTGTATGATTTAGGCAGTATAATCATCACTCTCCCACCAAGCTCAACATTTTGTCTTAGAGCATCTTGTAAAAAAAATTTAAATAAAAATAAAAAGACATAAAAAAAACATAAATACTATGAGTCTTACATATGGTCTTGTGCAAGATGGATCTTACAAGTTGCATATTATAAGAGAATTAATCATTTATTATTTAAGAATACATTATTTATAGTAAAATTAATACATTATTTATAAATATGAATTATTTATAGTAAATGAATATATTATTTCAAAACAAAGAATGCTTCATTTAGTAAAGTGTTTGTTTAGATTCGTTTAAGAAAAATCATAAATTTAATTCATACAAGTTTTTGAAAAAAAAAATTATGCGTATATCGGTTGCTTTTTCTTTCAAAGAAAACTTTACAAACAAGAGAGGGGGAAAAAAAGTTGGGCAACTGTTGCAAGTCTTGAGTTTTTGTAAAAAAACGATATTTAATCAATGGCATAAACAAACACAAACCCTTTTCTTTTGTCACTAAAGTTGTTATTGCCAATATCTTGCTCATAATTGTGTTGCCTTCACGCTTTTGATTTGTATTATTCACACGCATTGTTGACATGTACATCAAAGACAATGTTGGTTATCATGCATTTTATTATTATTTTCCCCTCTCATTTTAACATCACTACACCACAAGTTAGTGTATTTATATGAGTTAGTATTTGAGTTTATTAGCACATGGACACCATAAGAATTCAATCTACTCTTATAAATTAGGGAAGCGTGTGTTTAACGCATACAACTTCAATTTAAACAAGATTTGGCCGGGTCAACCAATTTGTTTTTCTTACTCATATTGTGGTTTAAAATTTTCAATGTATGCAACATCAAAGAGTAAGGACATCTTTTTTTTTTAGAGCATGTTTCAACTCGCTATAGTGTCCCTCAACTTCCAAGATACTATCAGAGCTTTAATTGGGCTTAAAAATGGGAAAAATCGGAACAAAATACTTTCCGTGTGGATATTGATATCATGCTTAATCTGAGAAAAGGGACTTATGGAGCTGGAATTATCGTTCGTAATTGTTGGAGTAAGATTGTTGTGGCTCTGGCTAGACTGATTTCACCAACAAGACCAGTGCTCTATGCTGAAGTCATAGGAATGTGTTAGAGCTATGCACTGTTTAGAAGAGCACATCAAGCCTATCACTATCGTTTCAGATTCCAACACTGCTGCTCGAGTTTTGACCTCGAAGGAAAACCAAGTTGATGTAATTCTTAATGAATTATCTAAAGCACTTATGACTATCATTTCTAATTTTGTTTTAGGTTTTCATTATGTCTATCGTAATGCAACTCTTCTTAAGCATTATTTAGCATAGTTTGCAGTGCAATTATCTAATCAAGTGATCAACAGGGGCAGTAATCTCCAACCCGACACGAACCTAACACGAAAAAAATGGGTTGGGCCGACCCATTTAATTTTTGGTTCAGTTTCGGGTCGAACCCACCCAACCCATTTATTTTTTCGTGTCGGGTTCGGGTCAATCTCCGGTTGATCCGCGAACCCATTTGACCCACCAATAAAATTAATTATTATTATTATTTATGAAATATAATTATATAAAAATTTAATTAATAAAAAATAGCCTAAAACCTAATTTTATTAAATAATTAACACAATTTTTTTAATTTTAAAATAATTTAACAGGTCATTTCGGGTCAGCTTCGGGTTGATACGAAAATAAACGGGTCGGGTTGGCGTGTCGCTTGTTATTATCAAGTCGCAATTCAATCCGTCAACCCCAACCCAACCCATTTGCCACCTCACATTTTGAATTTTCAAAATGACAGTTAACAATATAATGAAAGATTATATTTAATATACTATTTTTTCTTTTTAAAGAAAATTTCAATATATGCATATTTGAGTAATTGAAGGCAATTAGAGAAAGTGTAAACCTTATCATTTATGAAGCTAGCCAAATTTAATTTGTCAACAATCTTGGTAAGCCTAGTGCGAAAAAATGGATTGTAGATTAGATATCCCATCTTTATTTCCTTACATTCATACGAGCGATTTAACATTGCATGAATTTATCTCTCTCCTTTTTCATCTAATAAAATTCAAAAATTTCGCTAGATGGTGAATTTAGAGTCCCGCTCCTCCTGCGCCCCGCAATATTTGGTCCTAATCCAGAATTTCACTTGTCCTATCCTTAAAAAGATGATTCCTTGTACCTCAAAAAACAACGCCTCTTCCGCATTTAACTCCATCTACTTCTTATTACATCACTGCCCCAACTGCTTAAAGCAATCCCATTTTCAATGAATTCGAATCTGTCCCACAAAACAACTGATGTTGAAGCTGGTCAGAGAACTGGGCTCTTGAATCTGCCTTCACAAGATTGAGTTTTTCTTGGTATGTTTTGATCCTGCCCTTTCCGATTTCACGAGCTTTTGCGTTCTTGCTCTTCACGAGGGAGCGTAAACATCCCATTTTTTTGTGATTTATTTCAAGAAAGGTCGAAAAAACTTGTTTGTTTTTTTCCCTTTTTAAAAAAATTATTGTTTCGAATTTGCTTCAATTTAGTGGAAAATGAGGGATTTCCCTTCTTGTTTTGGTGAGAGTGGGGTTCAAGTTGCTGATGCTTCGTGTTCGAGTGTAATTGTGAGCAAATCCTCTCAGAACTCTGTGACCAGCATGTATAGGTGTAAACTGTTTGGTAAATCTTGCTTAATTAGCATTGTTTGGAGCAAGAATTTGATGGGGCAATGCCTTAGTGTTGAAATAGATGATGCATCTCATCAATTTATATGCAAAATGGATGTTAAGCCTTCCTTATTCTCAAGGAGGAAAGGCTCCAAGTGCTTGGAGCTGAATTCTTGCAAAATTGAAGTGTTTTGGGATCTTTCCTCGGCAAAATTCGGATCTGGGCCGGAGCCATTGGAGCTGTATTATGTAGGAGTCGTGTGTGGAGGGGAAATGGCTTTACTCATTGGGGATCTAACAGAAGAGGCATTCAAGAAAACTGGAGCAGTTGCTTCAGCTTGCAGTGCTATGCTGATTGGCAAGAGGGAGCACATTTCAGGGAAGAGGGTTTTTGGTAGCAAGGTCCGGTTCTGTGATAGAGGCCGGATTCATGAGCTCAAGATCGAATGTGACACAAAATGCAGCGATGATCCATTCCTTGTGGTTCGTGTTGATGCAAAAACAGTGATGCAGGTTGAGCATCTGCACTGGAAGTTCCGCGGGAATTGCACAATCTTGGTTGATGAGGCCCCGGTTGAAGTATTCTGGGATGTCCATAGCTGGCTATTTGGTCCGGGTTTAGGGAGTGCAGTTTTCATGTTCAAAACTAGTTTCTCAGAGAAGTTGGGCTGCACTAGCACTAGTCCTTTCGAATCCATAGGTGTTGGATTTTCTTTAGTTTTGTATGCTTGGAAGGAAGAATGAATCTTTGATGATTCTTTCATGCCCACTATTAACTTTTGATATTCTTTTGAATCTTTTATCAACTTCTCTTGATGGAAAATTCTGTTGTTTCTATTTCACAGAGGTGTCAATTGCTGCCACCCACATTTCATTTCATTTCATGTATTTCAATCTTGTCTTTTTGGAAGGATAAGTTGTTAGGTGAGAAGAAGATGTATCTATCCATCAACCAGAAATCTACTTCAACAAACTAGAATCCAACCTTTGTTGGAGATTAGGTTGCTGTCCCTAGCAGGAAAATCTGATGTTAGATCTTGTTAATGATCATTGACGGATGCAGATTTTGAGCATTACAGGGTTGTTTTACTGAATTTATTATGATCTTTAAAATATATATAAAGCAAAAAAATAATAAAAGGACTGTGGGATTAATGATGTAAATGTAATCTGAAGTTAAAATATAGAATGCTAATAAACACTTCCTTTGTGTCTAATTTTAGCTCAATTGTGTCATATACTAATAATGGGAGCAATGGCCTATTTTCTTACAATGGGCCTGCGGTTTATTCTTACGGCCCAAACATTGTTTTTAATGGCTTTGCTCAAACTAGTTATGTGTAGGATATTCAAGTATCATTCGTTAGTATTGAATATAACTTCAGATTTTTTTATCAAATATTTTATTGTTCACAAAATTCATTGAGCCTAAAAAAATTCTAAATTAGAATATATCTAAAATATTCGCTATTATTTCAAAGAAAAATATATTAATTCTAAATTAATATCAAATACATGCTTAAATTTAATATTTTATCGTGAATCAAAAGATTTATCATTCTTATATCATGAAAATATTATTTTTATTGTAAAGGATGAATTTCATTTATGTTGACTTGGAGATATAGTTGAAAGAAGGTTGAGCTCGCAGTAGCAGCCTTGGTTGTGTTTCAGCAAGAATCGTGTTGTGTATACACGATTTTATTAGCGAGTAAGTAGTAACCGTTGATTCGGTGTGCACGTATTTTAATCTGAAGGGATTCCCAGTTGCTTCAGATATTACCGTTGGAGGTCGAGTTAGTTAGGGGAAGTTTTTCTGCTCATTTTTTGTTACAGAATTCGGGAGAGAGAAATGAGATGATAGAAATTTTTCTGGGTTTTTGGTTTTGTGATTTTTCAGTGAGAAACTCCTATGCACCTTTCGATATCATCAATAGACTTTGTGTGTGACCTTCCCGTGGATGTAGCCGGAATCCGGTGAACCACGTAATTCTTGACTCAGGTTTTTTGTGTTTTTTTATTCTATCATCGTTTAAGTTCAACTCAATCAACTATATGCATCTAAACTCAACATGTGGCATCGTCTGTGGGAAACGGTGTATGCACGGGTGTGATTGAGTTTTTTGGGGATTTAAATTGGAGTAAATCAGAATTGGAGGAAATCGCGGTGCAATTTCATCGCCTGATTGAGTGAAGGTTGTCAGATCTGACTCCCTCAATTGAGTATCAAATCATTGTGTTTACTTTTGGGAAAATGTTGATGATGGGTAGGCTATCTTGAGTCTGCATCTTAATAAGTCTCATTCTATGTGGTGCTCAAGTTGGTAATTTTGGATTTTGGTTGATCTTGGTGATATTTTTGGGCTCGGTGAGGATTTATGGTGGGAATTATTGTGTTACAGTTTGTGTGGGCAATCTTGATAGATAAGTCAAGTCTTGCATTCTGTTCTTCTGATTATTGGCTGATCAGATATGGCAATTGGGAGGTTCGAATTTGATAAGTTTACGGGCAAAAATGACTTCAGGTTGTGGAAGGTAAAGGTGTTTGCCATCTTGACACAGCAGGGTTTGGATGAAGCAGTTAAAGACCGTGATGATGTCTTCAAGGATGAGACGAAGGAGCAGAAGACAATACTATTTAACAAGGCTAGGAGTGCCTTGTTTCTAAAACTTGATGACAAGGTCCTACGAGAAGTGTCCAAGGAAGATACACCAGCTAAAGTTTGGAAGAAGTTAAGGGATATGTACCAGACCAAGTCTCTTGCCAATAGACTGTACATGAAGCAGAGGCTCTACTCTTACAAGTTTACAGATGATAAGAGTATCTTGGATCAACTTGATGACTTTAATAAGGAAATTGATGATCTCGAGAGTATAGGTGTTATATTGGAAAGTGAAGTTAAAGTCATTCACTTATTGAATGTCCTTCCAAAATCATATTCAAACCTGAAGGATACCCTAATATATGGAAGAGTGGCTTCCATAACCCTGGATGATGTAAAATCTGCCATCAAACAGAAGGAACTAGAAAAGTTGTCTGAGAACTACTCTCATGATAGTTCTGATATGATTTCATTGGTGAAGAAAGGGCAGCCTAACAAGTTTAATAAGAAACCTATCTATAATCAGAAGCCTTATGTCTTCCACAAACAAGAAAATGGGCAGAGAAGATAATTCAGGGCACCTGCATTCCAAGGGATGAGTAAGCCCTTTAATTAGTTGCAGGAGAATTAAGATCTAAAGACATTTAGCAGATCAAATGATCTGTTATTATTGTAAGAAGTCTGGCCTTTTGATTAAAGACCGTGGAGTTTTGAAACAGAAGGGGCAGTTAAGCCAAGGCCCTAATACTGTGAATGTGACAGACTCAGATTGAAGGTGTTAAAAGTTACTGATGCTGCAAGAGATGATGGATGGATCTTAGATTTTGGGTGCTCATTCCATATGTGCCCACGTATTGAATGGTTCACTGGCATTCGGTTAAAAGATAGTGGGGCAGTCATGCTTGGAAATAACTACGTTTGCAAATAGAAGGTCAGGGATCTATAAGGATTCAGAATCACAAACCTCACTGAGGTGAGGCATATACCTCAAATAGGAATTTGATCTCTCTTGGTACCCTTAAAGCAAAATGATACTCATTCATTGAAAATGATAGAACAATTTTGGTGTGTAGAGGGAATGAAGAGGTGTTGAAAGCGAAGAGAGTTAACAACATATATTATCTATATGCTAAAATAGTTACGGGGAACATGGATGTTGTGTGTGAACCTGATATAAATCTATGGCATTCCAGGCTAGGACACATCAGCCAAAAGGGAATGCATGAATTAAGGAAACAAGGAGCAATGAGTTCTAAGGAGGATGAGCACCTGAAAGATTGTGAAGAGTGTCAGTTATCTAAAGGCAAGAAATTGCCTTATCAACCAAGTTTCAAAAGAAGTGAACAACTCCTTGAATACATTCATGCTGACTTATGGGGCCCGGCTAAGACAAAGACACTAGGAGGAGGTAAATACTTCCTGTCAATCATTTATGATTGCTCAAGGAAGGTCTGGGTGCACATTCTGAAGAGTAAAGATCAAGCATCCCATAAGTTTAAAGATTGGTGCCTGCAGGTGGAGAATGAAAAGGGTTTGAAGGTAAAATGCCTACAAACTAATAATGACCTAGAATTTACATCTGAGGCATTTGATTCATTCTGCATGAGTAAAGGTATTAAGAGGAACAAAACGGTGCCATATAACCCACAACAAAATGGGCTAGTTAAAAGGATGAATAGGACAATGTGGGAAAGAGTGACGTTCCTACTATTTGGAGCTGGAATATCAAAATGTTTCTGGGGTGAGGCACTGAGCACTGCTTGTTATTTGGTTAACAAGTGTCCAACTGTTGCTCTTAATTTTAGAACCCCAGATGAAGTGTGGTATTGGAGACTTTCTGACGACTCACACCTTAAAACTTATGGATGTCTGGCCTATTCTCATATCAGAAAATTGTGGTGAGCAGAGATGCAATTTTCCATGAGTCAAAGATGTCTTTTAACAAGAACCAGAGCAAGGTCTATGCTTCAGATGAAGAGAAAGAAAATGAAACTGCAGACAACAATTACAAGGCCACTCAGGAAGATGTTAAGACAGAGCTTGATGCAGCAGCTCCTACAGATGAAGGAAATTAGTTGAATCAACCTCTAACTAACTATTGGTTATCTAGAGATAAGGTGAGGAGGGAGATACACCCTCCAAAAAGGTTTAGTGAAGCAGATGTTATTGTAGAGAAGCTTGATGGAAGTGATCCTAAAAACTACAATGAGGTGTGCAGCAGTGAAGAGAAACATAAGTGGATGTAGGCCTTAGTTTTAAATAGCAAAAAACAAAGCGAAGCGACAAGGCCAAAAATCGAAGCGATGTAGCGAAATGAAGCGAAGCGAACACTTCACGAATGCAAAGAGAAGATACCTTAAAAAGCATGCACAAATTACATATACACGATTTTATTACTTAAACAAACAATTTTCAAAATGACAAATATGCCAAAAAAACAAAAACAAATAAGACATAGAATTATAGCAAAACTAGTAAAAGTTAAACATCCAACTTAAAACATTTAAGTTCAACAACCAAATGATCGATGCAAAATCTGCACACATATTATAGCAAAGGACAAATAAATTTATAAGAACCTGAAGATTGTCGAACCCACATGGATAGTGCAACGAAAGTAAATCATGTACTGAATGTAGTTTTTCAATCTTTTGTTTGGGCAAATCTAAATTTAGAGGGGTTTTGGTTTTTATGAAAATACTTTTGAAAGAAATTCAAATATGAGAAAGCACAGATCCTAGAGAAATCTACCAATCTGTTCAACATGCAAGATACAAAGAATTCAAACCCATAAAAGATATTTTTGGTGGAAAACATGTTAAAGTTGAATTAATTTCTTGCTCGGGCAATTAAAACCAAAATTATTAACTAGTGATTATCTCCTCTCGGTCTAAAAAGCACAAGTTAATCAATCTCAATAAAAGTTAGGTTAATCCTACAATTGAATTCTTCTTTGTTGGACAGAAAATCAAATTTATTCAACTCTTACTTCCTATTAATAATTTTCACCTCTTGATCCATCAATTAATAACTAAAACCTATTCTAATTTTCATCTCTCGATCCTTCAATTGAAAATCGATTTACAATAAAATCAAAGAGTTTAAACCAATTAAAGGGTTTGAATAATTCGAATCAAAACATGTATCACAGATAGAGAACCCTAGAATCTGATAAAGATTCAGCCTAACATATTAAAAATAAACATAGAAATAGAAAATAAAGATTGCATTAAAATAAAGGTGCAGAAATAAAAGTACAAGAAAATAAAGGGTTTTGGTTCCAGCTCTTGAAAACTTGAAAACTAAAGAGTAAAATTTAAATTAAAATTGGAACTCTCAAACTGGGAACTAGACACAAGTTTATATAGGAGCAGGGTACAACTCTTGAATGGTAGGAATTGATGAAATTAGGCATTTCCTTCTTGAGTTGATGGTATTTGGTATTTTCCTTCTTTGCCCAAAACTTCCTTGGTTGAAACTTCCCTTTTTGGGTCTTCCATGATTCTAAATTGATGTGTAACTTGAATCCCAAGCAATTCTCGCCCAAAATATGTGAAAATCTTCCAGAATTTTGCCAAAATAATCCACGTTGGTTGACGTGGCTCTTGCGTTGGTCGACGCGTAATTCCACGTCGCCTGATTTCAGCAATTTTGACCATTTATGCGCCTCCTCACGGTCTTGGTCATAACTCTTGCTCCCGAACTCTGATTGACCCGATTCCAGTTGCATTGGAGAGCTAATTCGATCTTTCTATTTCCATGCTCCATTAGCTCAAATTCTATGTGTGGAAGAAGTCATGACTGTTTCTTTGAGCATCAACTGCTTTCGGTACGGGTTTTCAGTGAATTTGACCTTAAACCTGCAAAATTTTACCATTACAAGCATAATACCCTCTAAAATATACTCATGCTCAATTTATTCAAGAAAAAAAACTAAAATGCATAAAATAAATAAGAAAATAATGTGATAAGTGAGTAGAAATGTGAGCTTATCACCAAACAAATCATCTCAACATATCTAAAAATCCAACCATACTTGCCATCACATTACATAAAGAAAGATTCAACAAAATAAATCATTCAAAAATTAACATCTAAAAATCATTCATCTTCTTCATCATCCATGCAAATCATCTCGACATTATCTTCTTCCCCAGCTGAAGAAATTTCAAGATCTTCTTCTTCTTCTTCATCTATTGTAGGTTGTCTATAACCTACAATAGAACTAGATGTTGTGCTTTTTCTTTTGTCATTGCGTGGTGGACTTGGCTTATCATTCTCCACCCTTGAAGATAGTCAAGTCATATATGAAGATTCTCCTGCTCCGAAAGCTCTAGAGACTTTACCCCATGTGAGAGTGCCTATAACCTACAATAGAACTAGATGTTGTGCCTTTTCCTTTGTCATTGCGTGGTGCACTTGGCCTATCATTATCCACCCTTGAAGATAGTCAAGTCATATATAAAGATTCCCCTGCTCCGGAAGCTTTAGAGACTTTACCCCATGTGAGAGTGTCATCTTCGAAAACTAAGGCATCATCCCCATCCTCCTCCTTTATTCCAACCAACCACTCATTGCACTCGTCAATCTCACTCAAGAGAATCAGATTAATGGTGTCCCTCAATCGATAGCGTCAAGCTAATTGACGATTGTATTTCACAAATAATATATCGTTCAAACAACTTTGTGCCAATCGATTTCTCTTCTTTGTGTGCAACTGTTAATTGCAAGTATGAAAGAAAGAACATTTTAAGTAAGAAATAAATGAGTATGTAATTGGACAACTTACATGTTGGAAGACACCCCAATTTCTTTCACATCCAGTTGCACTACAAGTAAGACTTGGCACTCGAACGACGAAATTCATGAGATGTAGAGTATCCAATTCATATGTTGTCCACCACTCGACCATTATTAATTAAAAAGAAAATCATTGCAATTAAGTAGTTAAAGTGTAAAATATAATAAAATAATTTAAGTTAGAGATTTTGTTACCGAAGAATTTTTTCTTTATTTGCCTTATTGTAATCGGTAGACCAAATAGACCGGTGACATTTTGATATTGACTCAGTTCATCCCCAATCTTGTCTTGAATTTCTTCACATGGCACCAACATCGCCAAGCATTTATATAATCCATACATTATTTCAGAGCACGACCTAAGACTTGGATTATCATAGAACAATTTAGGATTCAAGTAATGGCCCGCGGCATACAAAGGTCGATGCAATTGACATTCCCATCTTTTATTAATAATTTCAAAAGCCTTCTTGAAATCATCTTCTTTACCTTGAAAGGAATTAGCAATTGTCTCTTTTGCCCTATCCATCGCCTCATAAATGTATCCCATAACAGGTTTATTTTCCCCACCAACTATTCTAAGAACCTTAACCAGTAGACCAGACAACTTAAGGGCATAAAGTACATTACTCCTAAACGAATCTTGCAATATAAAATCGGTAATCTTCTTACCACCCCATTCTTTCAACCATTTGCTATTTTACCAATCTTCAGAAGTTACCATCTTTCTCAAATTGTTCATTTGTTTGTGCATTTGAGAAAGAGTGATAAAAGAAGGAGCAAATATAGTAATTGCAGGCCTATGCAAGTTTCTTTGATTCGTGAACCTCCTCATCATGTTTACCACTCCAATGTGATTGTTATGAATATAACCATTTTTAAATATCACTTTTTTCAAAGCAGTTTTCACCTTTGGGAATTTGGTTCAATGTTTTCCAACATTAGATCAAGACAATGAGCAACACAAGGAGTCCAATAGAGATGTGGTCTCTTCGCTTCACGTAATTCACCTAGAAAATATAAACAAGAAAGAAGATGATTTTACTAAATAAGATGAAACATATAAATGAACTATTAAGTTAAACAAGAAAAGACTCCTACCTGCTTTGACATAATTCGATGCATTATCCGTAATTACTAGCAGTAGCACCACACTCTTCCCCAATTTCTTCCACCATCACATCTAGAATATTGAACAATAATTCACCATCCTTCACAATCTCAAATACGTCAACAGACTTGATGACACACTGAGTCCTTAGGAGAGTTCACAAGGAAATTTATTATCTCTTTTTGAGTAATAGAATCAAGCCATCCATCAGACATGATAGAACAACCCTTTAATACCTATTATTTCTTGTGCTCATCAATAATCAATAACGTGTCGTCAACCTCTTTCTTTAGCAAGAGTACTCTTAACTCATACATGTTAGGAGGCCAAAATCCTCTGTCAAATTGTGCAATTTACTCAACCATTGCATGAAAACCATCATGATTGACTATATTAAAAGGAATTCCAGTTTAATAGAAACACCTAGCAACGTCTCTACATGTTTTTTCTCTTAATTCCTTCTTGCACACCTCATTGATTGTTTGTTGTTTCCTTCTTTCCTTGCTCTAACAACTTCCTCAGGATTAGATGCCAAAAATAAGTTGTCATAAATAAAAGAGGAGTGAATCATGCATACTTTTCATAGAAATAAAAGGGAATTATTCATAGTCTTGAGAAATAAAAACGTAACTTTAAAGAAAATAAAACATAGTTTGATTCTAAACTGCGGAAGCTTAAAAGAAATATAAAACTTTTGCATGAAAAACTTTGACCATCTATTGACCACCATCATCGCACATCACTCCTCATCGCCCGAGACCATTGCCTGAAAAATAGTTAATAGATTGGGGTGAGTTCTATGGACTCAGTGGGGGTACATATATCCACAATTATATACAATACATAAATAAAATGCATGCAATTAACCGTCGTGGTTCGTAGACCCATTCTGTTGCTATAGAGAGAGCCCGTAGGCTTAACTGTTGCTATAGATAGTCCGAAGACCAAGCCCGAAGGCTAAACTGTTGCTGTAGATAGCCCGGAGGCTTAACTGTTGCTATAGATAGTCCGAAGACCAAACTGTTGCTGTAGAAACATGCATAAATTCAAATAAAGCATATAAAAGGGATAATGTAAAGTCACCACATGACACCCCACTTGGACCTTGACTTGACTTTAGAAACTCCTGAAGATATTATATAGTTATGTCTTGCGCACCACCTACCATTTGATTAAACATTTAAACACTCGTCGTTAAAATAAGTCCTTAAGAATCCAACTATTAGCATAAAATGTTTCTTTTTATTTTATAATCATCTTGATTAGGTGAATGAAACTCATGCATAGGAATATAATTTTCCTAATTATAACAAAATAGTTGGAGGATTTCATACGTGAATGACTTCTATCATTAATAAAGTAAAATTAATAATTTAATAATTACCGAAAACTTAAAGGCTAGTAATATTTTATTGTATAATTTAACATGTTAAATTAATTTATCAATTAATACTATTGTAATTACATAGAAAGAAATTTAATCAATTAACATCATAATTAGAGAAACGTGATTTTATATCATCACACTAAGGAAATTCAATTGAATCTAGGAGTACGACTACTAATCATTTAAAAGGACAATCACTAATCATTATTTATAATCTACATCTTGAAATCATATTATCTACTTAATTTACTTTAGATAAAAAAAAAATAAAACAATTTATATGTAATATACATTTATGACTATACATACAGAGGCATGATAAAATAGAAGCATTAAATTTCGTAATAGCTTTAGCACCAAAAAAAAAAATAAGTATCCTAATCTAACCATGCATAAATCCTCATTAACGTAGGAAATCAATTGTGGAAGCTCTATTACTGATTATCATGAAATAACTTTTTTTTCTGTACGAGAATATGAAGAGAGAGAGAAAAAAAATACCTCACGATTTCCTCTTAAAGGCTTCAATATTGTCTCTTCTAATTTCTTTTCTTTGGAATGAATTTATTAACATAATTTAAATAAAAGAAGGAGAGTAGCAATTTTAAATAATAATTTTAATTTAATTTAATTAATTATTACTTTTTTTCGGATACTACATAAGTCCATCAGACCCTTTAGTGTTGATGACTTTGAAGATCCCCTTTAAGTTTTTTAGAAATATTTTTTTGATAATCTTCTTCTTCATCATCATCATGGTCATGAAATATCTTGCAAACCATGTTTTCTAGCAGTATCATTGCTTGATGAATTTAAAGTTGATGAAGAAACTGAACCCGAACCGCTTTCCATCAAGATAAAATTTGTAAAAGCACAGATCAAAATTCTACTAGTATTTAATAACTATCATGTTCATGAAAATTTCAATATCAGCATTCAACAACAATTACTCAAAAATAAAAATCAACAGCAATAAGCAAATGCAAATGCAAATAAACATATAAACATGTTGCAACCTGCAAACACTGATGGAATTATATACTGAAAGCATTATGATTGGTACATTATGTACAAGGTTTATTGGTTAATATACTGAGAATTATGAATGTTGTATGATCATCTCCTGTCTGAATTAACAAACATGTTTGCAAGCACTCTTATCCTCTTATCTCGTCAATAGGGAGATCATACGGTGTGTATTAGATCACGAAAGATTGTATGGATCGCTTGACCTCGCGAGCAATAAATAGTTATCACAATTGGGACAGTCCCAGGATAGACTGTCTATATAGGTTGCTTGGTATGCTAGTGTGTGGGGTGCGCATTGATAGGACCTAAGTTAAGATCGATTCCTTTATCTGACATTAAAGGAATCTTGATCTCTGTGGCTTGATGAGATCCTAAGCCTAGATGAAGGTACAAAAGTATACACAAATTGTGTGTCACTTTGAGATGCAGTGAAAGGCTATAGCCGAGCTTGTATATATGTATCTTAGGTGGTAGCAATTTGTGTATGAATGTGTGTTACTATAACTAGGTAACCACATCAAGTATATGATGGTGACATTCCCTGAGCAGCTCAAAAGGTTCGTTATACTAAAGTCCTGCAAGCTGATTAAGTTCAAGCATAAGTGAAAATGGTTGAGTAGATTGACTCAGGAATATAAGATGTTAATTAATTTAATGGCTTTTCAGAGCTTAAATTAATTAATGAATGTTTGTAAGCTTAAATGTGGGGATATACCGAGCCTATACAACCCGTTCCTCATAACATAGTAGCAAATAGGTAGGACAATATTGATTATTTGGTGGCATGAATCAATATTGATTAATTAATTATATTCTGGATTGAATATGAGAATTAATTAATTGATAGACCTTATTTGCTATTTGCATACTGGTCCCTGATCTGGCCCATGAAAGCTCAAGCCCATCTGAGATCACATTTTTCCTATAAATTGGCCTCAGGTTCTAAGATCACAACACACCACAAGATCATAAATTGCTAAGCAGCAAACCAGGATTTGGGAGCTGTGATTGGTGACTGGAGATTTGTGAACGAGGAGGAAATTCTGCTTCTCGATAGACACAAAATCCGGAGGGAATCTTCACCAGATTTTCAGATCGGAGTTGGGATACAGACCATAAGAAAAAGATCCTCCATCAAATCTAGAGGATCTTGGAGGATCTTTTTCTTCTTCTCTCTCCTCAATTTCGAAATTAATCTTTATTAATTTCAAAGATTTAATTCCTTGATCTTGTAGGATTAAATCTTGTTGCGCAAGAAAGAGGATCAATGATCGAATCTCTGCGCATCACATTCTTCAGTTTCTGCAATCCAGGTATTCCGCATAAACCTTCTTATGTATATTCAATAGGAGCATGCTATGATTAATCATAAGCATAATAATTTATTTCGATATCCAATTATCGACCTTGGCTTACATGGATTAAGTGATTCAATTAACGACAACGAAATCCCTTCAAACACTTCACACCATACCCCAAATTAAAATCAGCAGCATACCCAAAATCAAAAGTAGCAGTATATGTATATCCAACCACATCATCAATAAAATTCGGCATACCCAACAACATATCAATAAAATTCAGCATATGAGCATACCCAACAACATTAACATATCAATAAAATTCTGCAACATACCCAACAAGTAGGAAGATGGACAAGAAGACCCGAATTCAAAAAATATAAAAAGAATAAAAAGTACTCAGCTGAGAGCAACAAGCGACGACGAGACTCATGGCAGCAGACGACAAGCTTCAACTTCCAGCAGGCGACGAGCTTCAGGTGTGAGGCTCGGCGTGCGTAGGCAGGGGCAGGCGATGGTGTTGTTTGGCGTGGGTAGGAAGGGGTGTGGCTCGGCGGATGAAGGCGAAGGGTGGGTGCGAGAGAAATCGAGTAAAGAGGTGGGAATAGATTAGAATTTAGTTTAAATTTACCAAAAATATATAAAAAAATAGTATAATATATTTTTTTTAAAAAAAGAAATAAGTGTTTTTTCCCTGAACCGCTTCACAACGTTGAGCGCTCGTTTTTGGACGCTCCAGCCGCTTTTCCTTGCTTCGCGTACGCACGACGCTCAGACCCCAAAAAAGTGCTCGACATATTTTCGGAGCATTGAGCATGCTTTTTAAATCTAAGATGCATGTTATGAGAGATGAGATAACATTTCTTAATAAAACACAACACTTGGTCTCTTGTTGAAAGACCTACCTACCAAAAACCAATTGGATGCAAATGGCTGTTTAAAAAAAACTTGGAAAATATTAATCCACCTCAACTCAGATAAAAGGCCAGACTGGTGGCCAAAGGATATACCCAAAAGGAGGGTATTAACTTCACAGAAGTGTTCTCCCCCAATAGTAAAGCATTGCTCAATCAGAGTGCTATTGGGTATAGCTGTTCAACATGATTTGGAACTTCATCAACTAGATGTTAAAACAACATTCTTACATGGAGAGTTAGAAGAAGTGCTCTACATGGATCAGCCCCCTAGATTTAAAAGTAAAGACATTGAACATCTAGTTTTTAGACTGCACACAAGTCCATCTATGGCTTGAAACAAAGCCCTAGACAGTGGAACAAGAAGTTTGACTCCCATATGCTGAAAATTAGATTTGAGAGGTCACATTTTGACAGATGCATTTATTTGAAAAAGGGAAAGGATTCCAACCTAGTTTATATATTCTTATATGTGGATGACATACTTTTGGTTGCAAAGTATGTGTATGAGGTTGAGCAAGTTAAATTTGACTTAAAGGAAGAATTCAACATGAAAGACTTGGGGCCAGCCAACAGAATATTGGGAATTGAGATTTTGAGAAATAGAAAAGTAGGTGAATTGAAGTTGGTGCAACAAGGTTACTTGGCTACTGTTCTGGAAAAGTTTGGTATGTCTGAGTGCTGACCTTTAGCTTTACCTCTTGGATTTGAAGCCAAACTATCTCAAGCTATGTGTCCAAGAATATATAAAGAAAAGAACGATATGAATCAAATACCACATGCTAGTTTGGTTGGAAGCATAATGTATTTGATGATATGAACTAGGCCTGATATTAGGAAGTGCTAAAAAGGGTTTGTTTTCAATTTATATAGAACAACAATCAATTGGAAGTCTAGGTTGCACACTGTGGTAGCACTTTCTACTACTAAGGCAGAATTTATGGCAGTCATTGAGGCGATAAAGGAAGCCCTATGGCTCAAGAGGCTAATTAAACGAATTGGGGATCAAGCAAGAATCAGTCCATTTGTTGTGTGACGGCCAGAGTGCTTTGCAATTGACAAAGCATCAAGTCTTCCATGAGAAATCTCAACATATAGATGTTAGATTTCATTTCGTGAGAGATATTTTGGAGAAAAGGTGGATAACTATGGAGAAAGTATTTACAACTGATAATGCAACTGATTGTTTAACTAAGGTAATACCATCTATTAGGTAGTATTGTCTTGAACTTATGGGATTGAAATGATTATGCTTAATCAGATGTGAATTCTGTAGTGGAACTCTATGTTGGAAGAGAATGCATAATGGATGATTAGGTATTCATAAATGAATTCAGGAGGGAGAATTGTGAAGGACAATTTTCATTTATGTTGACTTGGAGAAGTAGTTGGAAGAAGGTTGAGCTTGCATCAACAACCTTGGTTGTGTTTGAGCAAGAATTGTGTTTGTGTCAAGTGTTGACGTAGAAATCCCAACTTAAATTGATGTTTTGATGTGTCAAAACTATATACCAAAGTCTAGGTCTTAGAGTTATTACCTCATGTAATCCTTGTACAGGATGATCGAGTTGTAATAGTCTAGGAAAAGAGAATTGTCAAAACTGTGGAACAGTTTTGAAGAAGACACCATTCAGACGAGATAACTGTCAAACATAAAGGACGAAGAGAGGCAGAGCAAAACAAAGGGTACGAAAAACTGCGCAAACAGTTTTTCTTGTCAAGGCTTGGATATTCATAGAAAACTGTGGATACAATGTTTACAAAGAAACTGTCGAGAGGCGCTCACAGTTTCAGACCAGGATAGTTTTGCGTCAAGGAATGCGTACATAGCAAGATGCCGATCAGTCGTAGAAGAACTCTAAGGAAGTCAATGATAAAAGACAGTCAGACACTCAGTTACGACTGACGTACAATGTTGTTCGGCGTCTGACACATTAAGTACAAACTGCCCTGCAAATCAGGACAGTAATGCAGAAAAAGCAGAGAAGCAGGCAACTTTTCCAAAAAATGATGGACTATGATTGGACATCCTTCAAAATGTCTCTACCGGTTATTTTCTGGTTTCCAACCTATAAATAGCAGGAACAACAGAGACATAAAAACCTTTGCACCTCTGAAAACCTTCGCATCTTTAAATCTCTGACACATTTATACTTGCCTCTCTGCTGAAATTAAAGTTCAAGCATTAAACTCTCTCAAGCGAGAAGACATTAATACTGTGGTTCATTTATTGAACACGAAGCAATCATTGCTTAGAGAATCTTTGGAGATTAATTGTTTGACCTTGAGTACACGAAGATTAAGTCTGCTGACTTAATCTACTGACTTGGTGTTCTTAATTTCAGAGTAAGAACACAACAACCTGATCTTGCAAAGGAAGAGCATGTTATTACGGGCAACTGCCAACTAGTGTACATTTGGGAAGAACTCAACCATCCATTCTACGAAGAAGGAAAAGGGAGGTTTGTCCTCAGTCCAACTTCGACGACTGCTAGTTCACAGAGAAGACACAGAGCCTTTGACGAACTGAAGAAGGAGTGAAGTACAACCATCTGGATGAGTGATCCATTGTGCTGTAGACGGAGGTCTCTACAGCAATTGGCTATAGATCGTGAGGATTGTATCTTCATAACTTAGTGAATTTTCGGATCTGATATTCGAAGAGTGGACGTAGGACTTAAGGCTCCGAACCACTATAAATATCATGTGTCGTTTACAGCTTTACTTACTTTACGCATTTAACAGTTTTCAACTTATATCTTGCAACCTTCAACACTTACCTTCAAAGTGTTGAAGTGTATAACTGTTAATTCTCTAACTGTAAACTGTTAATCTAAACTGTTGGATAACATAAACTGTGTTTTTTTCTAAAACTTTCACATAAAAATTGTGCTGATAAGAAACTGAACTGCCCGCGAATTATAGTGTATTTAACTGCTTTGATACATACGCTGCACATTATACGTACTCTGATCTGGGACCAACAGTTTGTCTATACACAATTTTATTAGTGAGTAAGTTGTAACTGTTGTTTCGATTTACACGCGTTTTAATCTGAAGGGATCCCCAGCTGCTTCAGATATTACCATTGGAGGTCTAGTTAGTTAGGGGAAGTTTTTTGCTCATTTTTGTTACAAAATTCAGGGAGAGAGAAGTGAGATGATATAAAGTTTTCTGGGTTTTTGGTTTTGTGATTTTTCAGTGAGAAGCTCCTCTGTTCTTTCTGATATCATCAATGAACTTTGTGGTGTGACCTTCCCGTGGATGTAGTCGGAATCCGGTGAACCACGTAATTCTTTGTCTTAGGTTTTCTGTGTGTTTTTGTTCTATCATCGTTTAAGTTCAACTCAATCAACTATACGCATCTAAACTTAACATTTATATAATTTATTACTCCCTCCGTCCCGCTATATTAGGCACGAAGGGAGTTGGCACAATAACCAAGGAGAAGTTTTAATTTGATTTTAAAAAATGATTAGTGAATAAAATATTATTCAAATAATACTAATGGTGATTAAGCCTCATCATCTCCTTCCAAGCTGATTCATCGGTGGTGATGCCTCATCCGTAATCTCCTTTCAACCCTCCACCGTCTGATTCATCGTCTCCCTCACAACCTTCACCTAATCAAATCCAACACATTAGATTTAAATTTCTAAACTGAAATTTCCCAATGTGAAAGTGAATGAATGAATTCTTTTTTCACCAAATCCAAACTTTGTAGAAGCGCTGCTCAGGAACTCCGCCGCCGCCTTCGCGATCGAGTTCTTCTTCACATTCTTCTCGACAACGCTCAACACTCCCTCAACCCCCAACAACGGTATCCATCTGCGCTAAGATCGCAACTTTCACCTTGAAGTTGTCGCACTTCGCCAGTTTCTCGAGCCTAGGCAGCAGCTTTCTCAAGCTCCCAACGTCTGGGTTCTTCGACCCCTCGATCACCGCCACCAAGCACTATGCGGCGCCGTCTTGGGTGTTGACGTTTTGTGCTCGATGAAGGACTCGAGGAAGGGTTTGGTGATGGAGGTGAAGGGAGGGGAAGTGATCTATGCAGAGAGGGAGAGGGAGGCGGCGATGCAGGCGGAGCTAACAGATGAGAGGAGGGCGGCGGATCTAGAGAGACGAAGAAGAAAGGGGGGTGGGCGTAAATGATCGATCATTTAGGGGATTAGGTTTTAGGGTTGCAAGGGTAGGGTAGTCAATTTTAAAAAAAATGGGGGTATGGGAGTCATTTTATGTATAGTTAATTTTAATTAAGATGTGTTAATCTTTTGCCAATTTAGGAAATGTGCCTAATAAATGGGACAGACCGAAAAGGAAAGTGTGCCTAATATGGCGGGACGGAGGGAGTATATATTTCTTACTTATTTTAGCTAATGAACTTGCTTACGACCTCATTACGAAGTTCAAGTTTGGTTCGTTCAATGAACAAGCTTCACTAAATGAGTTTGAACGAGTTTTCATTGATTTGAGATCCAAATAGCTCACAAATAAATTGAGTCATTTATAATCCTACCTTTGTGATAACAAAATAATATTTCTTAGAAAATAAAATAGTAAAACAATAAACTCAAATTTGGATTTTTTTTGGTTTATAATTCATAGACCATCGACGTCATTGGACATTTAAATTCAGTATGTATAAGACCAACATGTTGTTGAATATATAGTTGAACAGAATAAATATCACAACTTTGTGGGAATAACAGAGGAACCTTTCAGTATCGCCATCTCTTTGCGGATAAAGTGTTGATATGGCTCATATATCAACAGCGGCAAGAATCTGCTCGTGTCTGTCGTGTATCGATTAGTAGGCCATAGGTGTGGGGGCGGAGCCCCCGGGGTATGACGCGTGGTATTTTTGACTTTTTTGCACCTCGTAGGGTTTTATATAAATACCAGATGTATTTGTATATGCGCCGCGATTCATAATAAAAAAAGTTCGAACTGCTTCCCTGCCGTGGACGTAGGCAAATTGTCGAACCACGTAAATTTTGTGTTCTTTAATTTCTCGTTTACAATTCATATGCCTATATTGTCATCGATTACAACATAAAGTAACAAGGATTAGGAAATTCGAGGCCTATGGAGATCACGATTTCCTTAAACCAAATTCGTCCGTATGGATAATTAATTTTTAGGATACAACTGACAAATCAGTGTATTTTTTATAAATTAAAACGATGCTCAAACTTAATCAAAGAGAAAGCAAGAACCGAGAATTTAGCTCAATGAACAAACTAGAGCTAAAAAGAAACGAAAGGAAGCTTGTTCGACAAATTAAGAATCAAGTTAGAATAACTCAAATGGAGAATGAGAACCATATAGAGGAGAAAAAATATTTATTAGTGTGTTTTACAAATGAAAATAGAATTTTATTTATAAGCTCTATTTCAAATATGAATACTCTAAATAAATTTATGAAATTATTCAAGAGATCTCACAAATAAAGGTAATAATTTTTTTAAATTTTCCTCACTTCATTTTTATTAAAATTAATAAAATCTCCAACACATGTGACAAATTATGTGCATCAATAATTGAGGATTGCATATATTTGCAAGTAATTTTTTCATATGTTTTTTTTTTTTTTTGCCATATCGCGAAATTCACCATTTTCAATGCATAAGACACGAATGACATTGCAAATTTAATAGAATATAAAATTTGTGAAGATAAATTAAGCAACTTTGTGCTGGTGTTTCTTGTAGAGTTGACATCATTAAATGCCATTTAATGATAAAGACAATAATTTCAATCTGAAAAAATGATCTGACTAATGTTAGGCACAACGGTACAAGTGATTTCCATCCTAAAAATGAGTTCTATCGTTAATTATATTTTATTCAAAAATTTAAAAAATATTACATTAATTTTAAATTTATCCGTCCAAATATTTACGAAGAAGCTTAAACTCATAATTTTTTTTCATAATATATTCAATATTATACGAAGAAGCTTAAACCCATGATTTTTTCATAATATTTTCAATACTAGTATAACCTAAACAAGAGATGTATTTTATTTTTTGTAAGCATACAAAATATTTTCTTATTTATTCTAAGAAATTGCTGCTTGAACCTTCCATTGTAGGTAGGGTTAATAATTTGTGAGCATTGAATTATTATCGTGACGGGTCATTATCATATTTGAGCTTAACGAGTTTGTATCGTGTTTGTATTTAAGCTTAACATATTCGTGTCGCGTTCGTGCCTATTATTATTGTACGGATTCGTATTGTATTATTGTGTCGTATAAAAAAAAAATTAATCCTAAGTGTAAAACTGACAATTTGTATAAGACAAATTGTTATCGTATCGGGTAATTATCGTGTTTGAGTTTTAACAAATTTATTTCGTGTACATGTTTATTATTATCGTACGAATTCGTATTATATTATCATGTCGTATCAGAATTTATCCGCTAATTATAGGACCATAAATAAATCCAAAATATACAGAAAATTTTGCGCACAACAACCTAAATAGAAAAAATATCCTCTAAATGATCAATCTTTCAAGAATGAATTGATATATATATATATATATATATATATATATATATATATATATTTTGTAAATATTAATTCCCTAAATTATATTCATGGAATATGCTTACATTATTTAATCGATTCACCATATATTTGGGGGTAAAATAATAAAATAATATAAGAAATAGAGCATAAGATACGCAATTGAGCCTTGTAAACAATCTCCGATTTGTATGGTGGGACAAACTAAGAATCAAATTTTCAAAACGATACACCATATATTTTCAAACGTTTTTTGAAATTATATGATAAGTATGTGATTACGTAGTTGCGTTTTGTTAAAATTCCACAATTCAATTCATTCATGCTGGAATACGACGCAGAAGTAGCGGCATTCTGCAACTCGAGGGATTCCGATTCCCAAACGATTGTGCGTGTTGTGTGTGAGATAAAAAAGGGGATAAAGCCCCTAAAATTCAGGTGTTTTTTACTCAACCAACGCATTTGCCTCGTTACCTTCAGATCTCTTTTCCACAATCCCATCTTTTTTTTTTTTGGATTTGCGCGCAATCTATATTTATCGCCCCTTTTCTTCTTGCCCTCCAATTCAACAGTTCTTGATACTTTTTCCCCTTTTTTCTTGAGAAAAGGGTAGTATATTACACGCACAAAAACGTGTGTGTAATGTCCGTTTTATATGGCAGGTATAGGAATATAGTGTAATGGGATCCAAGAAAAGAACGAATTCTTCCAGTAGTCGTCGCAACGATGGCCTGTCGATCTCAGGCAAAGTTTTATCTTTTTCTTTTCCTGAGATTTTTGTAGTTTGATTGATAGTAATTTGGATTTGTGTTTGATGATGTGTTTTATTGGGGAGAGAGTAAAATTAGTTTTTTTTTCTTCCTTTGTATGGATGCTGTGAATACAGATATATATTTATTCTTGATTCTTTTATCCTTTTGATAGGATTTGACGATGGGAAATTTTGTGGACGAAGACAATTATAAGGATGTAAATAATTTCGAACTTTCTGCTACGCATGCTTTATATATGTATGGTTGTAGCTATTTGATCAGCGTAGGCAATTGCTCTTATTAGGTTTTCTTTGGTGGTTGGGTAAGGAAACTGAGAGACCCATGCAAATAGGCTGCTGCATTCTTAAGTTGGTTAGTGTGTAATGCTGGTGTGCGTGAGTATGTGTGCTTTTAGGGATTATATATACTTGGAAGGCCTAACTGAGATGATATACCTCTAAAAGGCCTGAATCACGGCTGAACTCGAGTATTTTGACCCTTAGTTCAGATGATTTTGCTGAATAAATCTGAGAAATCACAGAATGTCTTTTATTGCTTCATGTGATTGAAACTATATGAGAAACAAATTTTGACCTTTTGTACGCAATCCAATTTCTTATAGTGACACAAGGTTAGAATGACCCAGAAAGAGAAATTTTAACTGTTGTTGTTTTCTCTCCAGTTGATGATTTTCCACTTTGCATATGTATGGAGAATGACTAACATTCTAATAGCAGGAGTCTAGCCTTTCTTTTATATTTTGAGTCATTGCATCTAAGTTTGCTAACCAAGATTTTCGTTCGCTACTAGTTTGTTACTGGTAGGTGTAGGATAGATACTGTAAATTGATATTAAAATTTTGCATCATGCTTTAAGCACTCTCTGGTGACAAGTAGAGCTCTATGAATGCTTTAAAGGTGTGAAGAGTAATGCATCAGTGTGTCACTGGGATTTTGAATTTTTATGTATTTTGTTGTGTTGAGTAGAAACTTTAGAAGGTTGGGGCCGTGGGGTTGAGAATGTGCATCCACAATTAATAATTTGGTAAATTTCTGTGCATCCACAATTAATAATTTGGTAAATTTCTTCTTCTGGCATATGAATCTTCTGTTAATTTCTTATCGAAATTTTGTTTTTGCAGAACTTCGTTTGAAGCACGAGCAAGAACTAGAAAATTTGACTCTGATCTCACAGCCGTTCAAGACACTAAAGCTTTTCCTTATTGCTGCTGTAAAATATCTTAGAAAATCGTCTACATATCTTTTGTCACATGGCGGTTGGCTTATGCTATTGATTGCCCTAGTGGTTGCTGCAATATTACTTGTTGTAGTCGATGGTCCTCATAAGAAGGTACAATAATTAATTGGATCATCCTAAATTGGCCCGTAGAAATTGTATTTGGTACAATATTGGTGGTTACACTGTAGTGTCTGTGTTAATGCCTTGTCGTTTGTCTAATGGTTGACAATTTTCGTGAATTTCTCAACGAGAAAACACTTCTTGTATTTTTGTGGCCAATGGTTGACACATTGTGGTTCATTCCTCGTATCTTAATTAATGCAGCATGTTGAGGAAGTTTCACGATATATGCGGTTTGTACTATGGTGGGTGGCTCTGGGTGTAGCATCTTCCATCGGACTTGGTAAGAAAAATCAGCTTAATGAGATTTTCCGTACTCTTTGTTGTTCATGATTTACTGATGGTTAGTATTTGGGAAAATATTTTTGTAAGATGCTCTAAGAAAACTATTTAGTTAACATACCAATAGGGGAACTTATTCATTTTATCCTTCGCCATAAATATTCTAGTAGAGTAACATACATGTTGATGCATCTATAGCTGACCCAATATGAAGATTATGATTTCATTCCAATTTTGAATCTTTTCTGATGCAATAAAATTATATCTAACTGTACTTTCCTCCAGAATTGCTTGAGCCGGTCATCCACTAACACTCAAATTGATAGCTGGCATTTGCAAAATGCAATCTTCTTGTGATTTTTATTATATAGGGCATTGATGTTTATGTTTGCACCCTTCGTGGATGATTGTACTAACACATACTCCCTTTTTCCTGCAACTCTAGTCCCCTTATTTTATTGAAATTAAGAGAATTTAATTAGTGTATTTGGAACTGTAAAATAGAACCACAATTTTCTCACTATACCCTTGCACATGAAAAATAAAATAAAAAAGGTTGATTTCAAACAACACTAAGTACGGATATATTAAGGAAAAATAAGTTTAATATACCTCTAACAGGAAAGTTGGAATATATAATTTTGGGACTGCCGTAAAGGAAGAAATGACTTTTTTTGCAGGATGGACCGATGGACAGATTATTAGCTCTGCAATGTCTTATCTTATATTAGTTTCTACAAGTTGATATCAATTTTTAATGTTGTCATTTTTGTTAAATGAGTATCATAGTATGGAATTCAATTAGCAATATAATTACTTGAACTTGTGAAAGCATGAAAGTCGACATGCTTTCTCATGCATTTCTTCATGGCTCTATAACCCTATTAACTGAGCTTCTATTCTGCATTTTTTGTAGGTTCGGGACTGCACACTTTCGTTCTCTATCTGGGACCTCATATTGCATTCTTCACTATAAAAGCAGTAAAATGTGGTCGGGTAGACATTAAAAGTGCCATCTATGATACAATACAACTAAAAAGTACTCCTTCATGGCTTAGCAAAGAGTGTTCTGAATTTGGACCCCCTATATTTCCATCCTCACATGGTGTTCGGATTCCCATTAGTAGCATATTGCCCCAGGTCCAGTTAGAAGCCATACTGTGGGGTCTTGGGACTGCACTTGGTGAGCTTCCCCCTTATTTCATTTCAAGGGCAGGTATGTACTTCGCAAAGATTTCCAGCATTCCTTTCATATTCATGTAACAGCGGAGTTGCTGATTATTTTTTGTTGTCACTCTCTATGTTACCTATTTGCAATGAACACTAAGGTTTCTTAGATTGATTGAAATATCAAAATGGTGAATTTTTTTAAAATTTTTTCTCATTGAGTCATGTATGGCCCTGAGAATTACTGTTTTCTATACAGCAAGCTTAACCGGAAGTTCAGTGTCTGCAATGAAGGAACTGGATACTTCTTCATGCGAAGAAGGATTTATTTCTTCTCGCCTTACTCAAATCAAGCGCTGGTTCCTTTCACAAGCCCAATATCTGAACTTCTTCACCATATTGGTTCTTGCTTCGGTAAGCTCCTTCATGTGCTTAGATATTGGTTTTGTTTGTTGAAATCTGGACCTGGTATTCTGTGCTGCTTCTCCTCTGGATCTTCAATGTGGGAAACAATCTCGACATCGACATACCTAGCTTCTTTGATGATGAGCCTCTAACCTATTTGTTTTTAATCTAAACTTCTGAATTATCTTCTTCTAGCTATTAGTTATGAATTATGTCTCAATATAACTGCCAATCTGTCTTCCGGTTATATTTTGCAGGTACCTAATCCTTTGTTCGATCTTGCGGGCATAATGTGTGGACAATTTGGAATTCCGTTCTGGGAATTTTTTCTGGCTACAATGATTGGCAAAGCAATAATCAAGACTCACATACAGGTCTGTGATGGAGCAGAATCATTGCTTTTTTGGGGGGTTTAGTCTGAAACAAACATTTTATTTTTTTTCCCTCTGTAAATCTTAATTTACATGAGATATTTTTCTGACCAAATGTTAACAATATGCAGACTCTATTTATCATTTCCATCTGCAACAATCAACTTCTTCACTGGGTAGAAAATGAGCTAATCTGGGTGCTGAGCTACATACCTGGATTTGACTCGATCCTGTCAATCCTGATTCCGAAGCTCCATTCGATGAAAGACAAGTACTTGGCCGGCAAGCCTGACGTTCCAGATGCAGACACCCAGGTTCTTGCTGGCCAATAATCTTTTGTAATGGGTGTTTAACCATCCATCCCCTCTCACTTACATTCATTTTTCATTTTTCATCCTCAGGAAAAGAAATGGAACTTTTCTCTTGCTCTGATATGGAACACTGTGGTTTGGATCATGTTGCTAAACTTCTTTGTCAAGATTGTTAACTCAACTGCTCAACAATATCTACAGGAGCAACAAGATGAGGAAATTGCTGCATTGAAGAATAAATCACCAAAGCAATCCGATGACTCTGATACTTGATCTAGATCCATAACTTTCTTTCTTCTTCTTCTTCTTCTTTTTTTTTTTTTTTTTAAATTTTATTTTAGGATTCTTCACCCCCATCATACCTCCACATCTTGTCTTACTCATAAATTTAGGAATTGGGGTTAGAATAGCAGGACCCTGGACGAGCAAATGCATCTGTAACTAGAACAGGGTGACTGTGGGAAGCCAAGATTACATTTTTAGTAATTTAACTTGGAAGTTGAAAATTTGGAGTATTCATGCTTAGTGGCTTTGTTAGATATGTTTTATTTAATTGAAATGTTGCTTATTTGTTAAAGGTTTGGCTGTCTGGTGTAATAAGTAAGATGAAGTCTTCCTTTTATGTTTTGAATGAATGAATGAATTCATGGAGTTGTGGGTGCCATTGTCAATGAGGAGGCCCCCCAGTCCGACCTAAGAAAAAACATTTACCTTTTGATTTATGATCACCAATTTACTTGCTTTTGGTGCAATAATTCCACAATCTCCATCCACAACTTGTGTTGGAGTTGGAGTGGGGTGATTCAACTATATTATTAATTATTATGTGTAGTGTAGGCCCACTTTCGGAGGCGCCATCATTGAAATTGTGGGACTGGGATACAACTCTGACCTTTTTTGATATTTTATACTCCATATAAATATTAGGAAGCCAGCATTGTTGGAGTTTCTCACTCTTCTTTCTTACCCACAAAAAAAAAGAAAAAAAAAAGTTGATTTCTGATTTCTGTTTTCCTATCAAAGAGAAAACCTGAATTGGCAATATTCGTAGTTCCCCTCATTTTATATACATATGCATCTTGTTTGGATCTCTCTCTCTCTCTCTGTGAGCTTCGTCCTGATGGGTGAAGCAGGAGTCACAAGTATCACCATCTTCTCCATTGCATCTGAGAATCTTCAACCCTGACTGATATATAGAATCCAGAAAAGAGGTTTATTAGTTAGACTTGAGTGTGTGTGTGTGGAGACTGCTACTGGCACCTCTTAAGATCATTTATTTCTTGCGTTTATTTATTCTAGAGAGAGAAATTTAAAGTTTTGTTGGCAGAATTTGTTGAATTTCCTTTTTCTTTCTGCTGCTCATAATTGAGTTGGTAAATGGTAAATATATGATGTTTGAATAATTGCATGAGAATAAAATCTTTACAATTGTGAATATATATACAGAGGGAGACATTTATTAAATAGGAATAAATTCATATTTTTCACCTATATTCAATCAATCAATGATGCGCTATATTCTTTAAAATATATTGTGAGCAATTTATTTATTTCTTGAATTGAAGTTATATTAATAAAACCCGAACTAAGAGTGCTGCGAATTTATGCACAAGTCACGTGACGACACGTGACAAGGACAGAGCAGGCCACATTTGTAATTTTCCATGTTTGTAGTTGTAGAGAAGTTTATGATTCACAATCACATCACGTGTGCCCAATTCTAATATTGTTGTATCATCTAAGCCACAAATTTCTTACACCTAAAAAAACTTCGATGAGATTAATTTGGAAACATCATTTCGATGCTTACTTAAATTAGAATTAGATGTTAATTGGAGTAATTAATATCATTATAAATATCTACGCACATTTCACCTTTATTTAATCCATCAAGAAGACTTGCGAGAAAACAAAGCTATCAATAATTCTTTGCTCTTCAGTAATTCCAATGATATTGATACTGAAAGGTTCGAAATTATAAATAAATAAATAAATACAAAAGTGAATGAATTATTGAATTAATGACACGTGGGGTCGGCGTTTTCTCGGTTGCTCCGTGAGACCAGCATATTTCTTCTCCGACGTCCGATGGAGAAAGATATCAACGGCTGAGATGGATCCCGATTCTCCACGCCCCCTATGGCTGCCAGCTCGGACCTGTTTTAATCCCGTGACGCCACGTCAGAATAAATCGTCGGCGAGAAAAATCCCAGCGGTCCGGGTGGGACCCACGTGTCTCTCATTGGGGAAAAGAAAAGTAAAAGGGTAGCTAAGCTCCCTCCCCCCCTCCTATATACTACCACCTAATCGCTAATGGGCGATTATTATACGTCTTTTTATTATTTAATTTAATTAAAGAGCGCCTAACTATTTTTATCTTAAGTCAGAAAAATTGACCAGGGGCATAACAGGTATTTCATAGGGGCCACCGAGATTCCTTGTGATCAACATGGTTTTTGTAGACGGGAAAATGACGCCCTGCTTTTACCAAGGTGGTCGTTGCCACCTGCTATCGCCGGTTAACTTCCCATTTTTTTTGAATTGCCTAGTTTAATTGTGCATTAATTACTTTCCACGAAATTAATTTTAATACTCCACTGTATTATACATGCATCTTTTCACATTTCACTAAGATTTTAAAAAAATAAAATGGAAATAAATAGAGAAGCTTGGTGAGTAAGAAAGACTGACACGTGGCAGTGAGGGTTGATATTGACATTAACGAACGAGTGCCATGTGAGCATCTGGGATTCTGAGCCGTGCGATGAGCTAGAGAATGGACGGCTGATATCGATTCTTGCTAGAAAGCGAGGTTTCTGCGATGTGAAATTGAAATAGCCGCAAGAGATATATGAGATGAGATGAGATTGAGGTGAAGGAGAGAGAAAGCAAAGTAGGGCGTGGGGGAATTTGCAGTTTGTTTTTAGAATCTATTCAGAAACAAAACATCTCCCAAACAAGATTGCTGTTTCATACACTGAATCTTGAGTTTTTCCCCTTTCTATCCACCATCATTTTTTCATTTCTGTCGGGAATTTAATGACCTCTGATGAGATATAAGGTTCAATTTCTGCAACTAATCCCGACTACGAAACTCGTAGAATTTAGTTATGGAGAGAAACAGAGAGGTTAGGAAGGCTAGTAATAGTATCGTGGGCTCTAATGGCTTCAACAGAAGAAGGCATAGAACAGGCATGCTCAGATCAAAATTCAATCTTTTCATAGATCTGACTCTTTCTTTTTCTGGTCTCAGGTTTGAGTTCTCTTAATCCGTTTGTTTCGTCGTTGTTGCAGATGACGGCGGGGGAGTGGAGATGCAGGAGTCTGTGCGGTTAAGAGACAGAACGAAGAAAGACCGAGATCGAGAGAGGGGTTTAAGAGAGAGGTCGAGTCGGAGTAGAAGGAGGAGAGGGGAGAGATTGATAAGCAATAGAGATGATATTGGAGGAGATGAAACTTCAGACGAAAGCCTCAACGACGATGACTATGAAGACGATGAAGACGCCGCGACCGCCAGATTGATTCCGGCGGCGGTGGCTGTTTCCAGTCACAGCATCCACAGTAGCATTAGTCAACAGTACAGTAGCAACAATACGAATAGTGTTATGAGCAGCAATCACCATCTTCAACATAGAAAGAGTTTCCCTCCCGCTTCTTCATCTTCTTCCAAGGTATTCAGAGCTGCTCCTATTTGGAAAACTGATGAAATTATCGGTGTTTCTTTTCCAAAAAAAGCTCGTTCCGGTAATGAATCCGAAATCTGGCTATTATTCTTATTTTTCTTTTGGATTTAGTGGTTGTCGAAAGATTCGATATTTATGCTTTTCGTGAAACCTTGATTTTGCAGCATCGACGAAGAGGTCGCATGATTGGACGTCAACCAGTAGTAATAACTACAGCGGCGGCGGCGGCGGCGGTGGGGAGCAGGTTCACCGGCAAGCTTCAACTTCTCCAGCGAGACAAGGCGGTTTTTCAACATCAACGCCGTCTCCGGCAGCTCCAGCGTCTCCTCCCTCTTCTTCGAATGCTGCTCCCTTTAGGAAGAAAGTTGTGAGTGGTTACGACCATTTAGATTTTTCAAACCATCATTAATTCTTGTTGTTTTTATTGACTTGGCCTGTTTCTTAATCCAGAGAACCGGCGGAAGCAATGGCGGGCAGAAGCTGAAGCCGCCGAAAGCTGCGGCGAAGCCGAGTTCTTCGAATCCCGAGGAGCTAGAGATTGAGATTGCTGAGGTTCTGTTTGGTTTGAAGACTCAATCACTAATCCCTTCTTCCAAAAATGAGTATGTCGATAGATCCAACGGCGATGTTAAACCGCATGTTTCGTCGCCGATCTCTAACTCTAATTCGGCTAACAAACAGATTTTGGGTCCTAATTCTACTCCCCTTCAACCTGTCGGTAGGTGTTGTGAATTTCTCATTTCTGTCTCAAATCTTTTTTTTGGTTAAAATGGAGTTGTGAATCGCTCTCCTTTTTGCAGCTTCAAAGAGGAAAAGACCCCGGCAGATGCCGGAGAACTCGAGCTACAGCGACTCGACCAAGCTGGATTTGGATACGAAAGCTAAGAGCGAGATTTCATCTCCCAATTTGGAGAAAATCTCAGCATCCAACAGTGAAAGCGTGTCTGAAATAGGAGGGGATTCCATCTCACAGCCGCCGCCTGAGCCAACAGCAGTTGAATCTGTAAAGATGAATTTGGAGTTGAAGGCCGCGGCTGGTGGATTGAGGGAAACCAGAGATTCAGCTATGAAGGAAGATATGGGCTTGCCCAAGGATAAAAAATCTGCTGCGATGAGAAATGAGGATATCATCTGCATGGACACGACATTGACAGCAACAGCTTCAGCGACTATGATCAAAGCGTGAGTATTTCAAGATTTTATGATGGATTTGGTGATTAGCCTAATCTTGATGTTATACCTTTTTTTTTTTTTTCCTGCTCTCTAGGAATGCGTTGATATCTGATGTAGAAAATCAGGAGGAGCAGAAATTGGAAATAGATCTTATGGTGAGTGCGACTATGCATAAAAAAAAAAATCTTTGTGTGGAGATTCATTTTTTGGGTGTTTTTCGGATTAGTGCATGTTTTCTTGTTTTAAGTTTTTGTTTAATCAAACTTTGGACTTCAGGCTCCGCCTCCACAAGTAAGATCTTCTCCTGAAAGGGAAATCAAGATTCATTTAAGGGCCACCTCAACTTCTGCAGATCAGAAGTCGTCTCTATCTATTGGTTACACAGTATGTAGTTGTCTTAACTCAAGATCTTTAGATTCTATCTTGTCCTGTGTTGACGTTTCTTTTGATTCAGGAGCTGAAGATCGATGTATTGAAAGATAAAGTGGACGAGAAGAGGAAGATTTCGAAAGAGCAAACTGAAAATGTAGCTGCTGAAGCAAATAAAGGAAAATGGACAGTTCAAGAATCTGGGTCGAAGAAGGATATTGAGAATAAGGGAAGTGGCGCGGTGGATGTGCAGTTAGATTTGGAAAAGCCCGTCAGAAATGCTACTCTTAATTCGTCCGGCAACAAATTGCTGCTGTATAATGATAAGCAACAGCAGCAAGAAAAGCCATTTAAGGCAAACAGAGAAGAGCTACCCGCTGAGAAATCAAGTAAGTCATTTTTTGCGCTATTGTTGGATGTGAGTGTTTTATTTTTTATGGAACGTTAAAATTTTGAGTGATTTGTTGTTTATATAGGTCAATCTAAAAGCTCTTTGCCTTTGCCTTTGCCTGTGCCGATGACTAGTTGGCCTGGTGGGCTTCCTCCCATGGGGTATGGCGGGTTGCTTATAGTGTTTGAATGCTCATTTATTGGAATTTAAAGTAATAGATGTGTTGTTAAGCTCTGGTTTTTGGCAAAATAACTCCATTGTCGTCAGCAGATACATGGCACCACTACAAGGAGTCGTCTCAATGGATGGCAGCGCGGTTGCTCCAGCACCTATTCAGGTACTAGCTCTTGTTTCGTTTCGCTTTGTAGTTCGTTTTCTTGATTCGATGAGTTTGTTGTTTATATTTTTGCTTGATTATGCTAATGTGGGTTTCTACAGCCACTATTTTCCCAGCCTCGACCAAAAAGGTGTGCTACACACTCCTACATTGCTAGGAGTATACACTGCCTTCAGCAAGTCATGAAGATGAACCCCTTCTGGCAGGCGGCTGCTGGTTCTGCATCCTTATTTGGACCAAAACCCGGAAATCTTAATCTCATGCATGCTGATCTCCACGCAAACATGGCTGGTAGAGGTATAAATAATGCATCGGATAAGGGGAATGACCTTGCTAGCAATCCCAGCCACAGTGGGAGGGATAAAGGTGGTTCTCAAACTGCTTGTACTTCCGATTCTGGTCAGAGAAAACAGCAAGTATTAATCCAGCAACCATTGTCTCCCGTCCCTGCTGCCAATTTAATCGTGAGTTGCTTCGTTGCCTCATTTTGTTACTTGTATGTTTCTTCATTGCCTAATTCTGTATTGGAAGCAGGAGTATGTTTAGGATGATTGCTGACCATTTTGATGTTGTGTAGGGGCCTGCTTTTCTCTTCCCTTTGAACCAGCAACAGGCGGCTGTTGCTGCTGCGGTGTCTACTCGGCCTAATTCAGCAAAATCAGCTTCAGTTGGAGGCAGTGCAGCCTCACCAGACCCATCTGCATCTGCATCTGCATCTGCATCTGCTGGCCCGAGTGCCTCATTAGCAAATGCAATGAGCTTCAGTTACCCTGCTATGGGTGCCAACGAGACACAGTACTTAGCTATCTTGCAGAACAATGCTTACCCTTTTCCTATCCCCGCTGTCGGTGGGGCTCCACCGAATTACAGGGGAAATCCGGCTCTGTTCAATGGCTCCTTCTATTCCTCCCAGATGATTCATCCGTCACAGTTTCAGCACCAGCAAACACCATCTCTTCAATCGTCCCAGTTGCAGCAAGCTCACTCCAACACCACTTCTTCATCTCAAAGACATTTGCTCAGCCAGCAACAAAGGCCTCAAAGCAGTGCTAATGGTGGCGCTGGAACAGTCAACTCCCGCAACTTTCTGGGCCCGAATGGCCAGAACTTCCTGATGCCCATCCACCCACATAATTTTGCTTTGATGACTCCACCCAATGCTTTGGCTGGTGCATCTCCTGCAAGTGGGAGTAGGAACCACAATGAGAAGCAGCAGCAGCAGTCCCTTGCACAGAACGGCTTTGCAATGACATTCGGTACAATGAATGGCGCTAATGCCGGTCCAAGTATTGATGTAACATCAATGGCACAAAATCATGCTTCTACTCAGATGATGGCAGCTCAGAAGAAACATTTTAGAGTGTCTGAAGATGACAAATCTTCAGGAGCAGGTGATTCTGTGACTAATGATGCTGAAAGAAAAAGTTCTTCTGCAAAGGCTCAGGGTAGTAGTGTAGGACAGTCGATTGCATTTTCAACTAGTGCTGTGGGTGCTATGAGTCAGCTTCAACAGCAGCATCTTGCATCAATTGCAGTTAATCGGAGTAAGGTGCCGGGGGCTAGTAGTGGGAGTTTATTCTCTGAGCACATGAACTCATCTTCTATCGTGGCTGCCACAGTTCCGGCTGGATTCGCTCAGAACTTTATCAATGGCAGCAGCAGCACTTCTCAGTCTCCCCAGTGGAGAAGTTCTACGAGGACACCGGCAGCCCAAGCCTCATCCTCATCAGGCGTATCAACAATGAAAAACCTTTCTCAGCAGCATTCTCAAATGCAGACACAGATATCATATGGTGGAAATCCAAGACCATCCTGTTCTCAAGGGCAAGCGCCTCCTAGTAGCAACCGGACTCCATCTCCGACAACCTCCTCCATCTCTAGAGGAGGCAGTGGGAGTCCAAGAACGATCACATCTGCTTCTACAAACACTACAATGGGCCAAAATCCGTCCTTGTCAGCTCAAACGCTTAAGAACTCATCATCAATACCTAATCAGAATCAGAAGTCGCCATCAATTCTTGGACTACCTCATGCAACTTCCTCTTCCAGCAGTGGAGCAAAGCAGCAGCAACCACCACCTATGACTCTGCAGCAAGCGCAATTATTCTTCTCGAATCCACATTCCCACGCCCAATCTGCCCATCTTACTAGTACCAATTCTGGCCTGGGTGGATTTTATGTGCAGCGAAAGCGAGCAGATCAACCTGGGCAGCATTCATCATCTTCGACTGGGATGTTGACTTCTGCCATGAACGATCCAGCTAAGGCCATAGCTGCGGCTACTGCAAATGCCAAAGGTGGTGGATTACCTACCAATGGAGGAGCCATTTTGCCTGCTAACTTCCCATATCCTCATCCCGCTGAGCAGAAACAACCTGCAGGTTAGTTTTTGAAGAGGCGTGCTGTTTATGTTGGAAATGACAATCTAGGTGCTGCACACAACAGCCTTAGAAGGGATCCAGGTGCTGCTACACACATCTCTCGTGTCCTCAGGATGAAGCCATTATTTTAGTGTTACTTTTGAGGTCTGTAATCATCCATCTTTACATTTTGTTTTTCTTGCTGGAAATATTAACTTCCTCAAATAGCAAGCAGTATTATTAGCACACTACCCTTCTGCACATATGTGTATATTTGTTGGACAAATAGGACTAGTATTTATAAAGATTTTGTTTATTTGCTTTAGTTCTTCGCTTCCAACTGTGTATATATATGATTGGTGGGGTGGGGCCGGGGACCAGGGGTGGTGAATGTGGTCGGGAAAAGATAAAAAGGAAGGTGTCAATCAATACTTGGAAGGCGGGCGGGGAGAGAGAGAGAGAGTTATTTGGTCTCGTAGGAATAGGGTCCACCAAATTAATAGATAACAATAATTTAGTGGTGATTAAATAATGGCAGTAATAATGAATATAGCATAATTTAGTGGTGATCATGCAATAACTAAGAAATAATAGAAGAAAATTTTAAGAGAAAACAAAAGGAGAAAAAAATTATTCTTGAATTTTGGTTTCTAATTGCAAAATGTAACTATATCTCCACCCTATAACAATGAACAATCTGACACCCCTAGCCCAATATACAAAGAGGCCTAAACTCACCACTACGTACAATTATATTGCCAGATTACAAAGTGTAACACAAACTTCCTTCATATTTCTATATTAGAGAGGAGAAGAAACACACAATATGTCCTACAACGACTACCAAATGAATTTCATTTTCATGTTCAAAGAATGGAGGGAGGATCTGAACCCATTTAACAAAACCACCACCTACTAAACTAAAAGACCATCAAGCAGTGGTTGCTCACTTTCTTTCCTCCTCGACACTCTTTTCTCACCTTGACGATCCCTGCCAAAACCATATAGGATATTATTAGCACAGAAAACCCGCATTCTGTTTCCCACCACTGCTACTCTTACAGGAACAGCGAGTGAGCGATCACCCCACTTTAAGAACACAAATTAACACACCTCAAGTAATAACAAATGACATAGTAGATAAGTGTTTAATTTTTAGTTATATCACTAAGAGAGATTTCTTGCCTCACTTCATGAGTCCAGGATCTACTATGGAGAGATGACTAAAACTATATAACCACTACATGTGTGACATATCCTAATGCAGCTATAAGTTCTGTTTGCCTATACGGTTGTGGCAAATATTCAGCCTTCAATTATCAATCAATCAAATATGCAGTGGGGTTGAGATATATAGTAGAGCAGATTAGAGACCTTACACTAGTGGATTGAAGCTCTATGGCCGTTGTATCTTCATGGTCCTGAAAAGTGGGAGGGCAAATATTTCCAGTTACCACAAAACATTATCAATTACAACCGAGTAAGAGAATGTTCGTAAGTAAAGTACCTCAATTAATAGATCCTTCCTTGTAATTATTCCGATAACACGAGAAGCACGTGGAACAACGAGGACATGCCTTAAACCTAATTGCCGGAATAGATTATAGACCTGAATCACTAAAACCATTATTATTGTGTGACATAATTATGGTAACTTTTTTTTTTAAAGGCAATTATGGTAACTCTTAGAACCTCACTTCTTCACATGTCCTAAGCAAATTAAAAACTAGACAATAGTAAGATAGCGTGCGTTAAACTTGTCACCTTTGTTACTGACATATCTTCAGGAACAACATAAGGTGATGGATTGAGAAATGGAGCTAGGTCAATGTACATTTCCAGATCATCAGGGGTCAGGTGGATGTCATCAATAGAAATCCCCTTACTGGAAACAGGCTTGACAAATTCGGTTAGATTGTGCCTGCAATTTGGATGACAAACCAGTAATTAGTCTGTTTATTCTTTGTGTAACCAATTGAAGGAGACTCAGTTTTTTCCAATACCTGATTGGTACAGGCCCATCTCTTGAATTAAAGGGCAGTGGACTATGTTGAAAATCAACCTTCGACTGTAAAAGTACTAGCAAGTGACTGCAAAAACAAAAAAAAGATTTAATGTTGACAACTAAGATAAATTGAAAACACCAACATATTTTAGCATGCTCCATGAGCAACATAAGTCAGGAAAAATATGAAGTTGAAAAAACCAAGTTGTAAAGCCCACCTTCTCAATATAAGGCCAATGACAAGTGTCTCTCCACTTCTTGTGTGATCAATGACCTGGAGAGCAGGCAAGTAAAATATATTCAATGCAGCTCCTGGAGACCAACTCAGAATTATGTGACAACTTACAGGAAACCCATTGTGATTGTTGCTCCTTAAAATAGAAAGTACATCCACAACCTTCACCACACGAGGGAAGTAGACAACCTGCATACATATGAAGAATACCTTTTTAATCGAAAAAATTCAAGGAAATGAAATGGGATTACAAAATCATAATGTAAGTAGGAATAAAAGGTAATAATAAGATATAAGAATGATGCAAAAAATCTTATTTACAAATTTTCATCTTTTTTAAGTCACTCAATGGAACCATGTTCATATCCACAACACCTTTCAACCCTTATGTTTATGAAAAACCTCATACCATAGTTCTCCTTCTACAATAACGTTACTGGAGTAATACAATCTGAGTACTTTCCCAGAATAGAACTATACACCACCTATTATATAAACATTTATTTGCCACAACCGAAAAAATATGTATATTTAGAAACTTGACAAGACCACCAACCTGTTGATTTCCAGAAGCCTCCTTTGCTGTCATATTCCGCATTTGGTATTTTGGTCTTGATTCAAGGAAAGGGATACCCCTAAGTCGAGCCTGCTCTTCATACAGGCCTTCATTGAATGCATCACCAACAGCCTACAAACAACTCTGTCAACTCTAAGAAATGGCAGAAACGGTAAAAAGGAAATAGAGACTCTTTTATAAATAAACACATGCTGAAGGGAGGAGCTGAGTGAACTGATTGACAACAAAAAAAGAAGCCAAACATATTTGTTCAGAGTAGTGAACAGGATTCACTTCATGTTCAGGACTTGGATTCTTGGAATCATAGTAAGTGATATGCAAAAAAGACGACAGTCATTGCTAGGTAGTTCATAGCTATATAGCCATAGTACCCAAAAAAAGCTACATAGAATCTTATTAAAAAAAAGCTACATAGCCACAATACATTTCAAAAAGATCATACCTTTGAAATGAGAAGAACCAGCATGATGAGAGGTAGAAACTTCAAGTTATTTGAAATCTCAACCATAATTACACAAAGGGAAACGGTTATCCTCATCGAGCCTCCAAGAAAAGAAGCAGCCCCTAAAAGAGCATATCTAAAATCCAGAGAGACAAATTTCTCAAAATCTTGAACAAGATATATGTAAATTGATATTCAATCTGCAAAGATGAATCCCTCGCACTGACTGCCTAAAACTTCATAACTGCCAGTTCTATTTGAGGTTCAACACAACTATGATATAACAACTTCATCATAGTCTTAACTCCAAAAGAGAAAAAATGTGAAAGCATGGCACAACAGTATTTAGACAACTTCATTGTCAACGTGTTTAAAGGGTTCAACTAAAAAATAACTAAGAAAGATTACATTAATATTTTGTCCAGTAATAAATTTTCAATGTTACTAACCTAGTTTCGAATTGGCTAAATACCATCACTATTAAATCAAAAGATAGTTCCAATACTTCCAGTTTTGAGAGCAATGGCATACAATAGATCAATTAAAAAAGAGTTGAACAGGGCCCTTACGTTCCTTCTTCAATATTCAATTTCTCATAAAAGTTGACAACGAACATGCCAACAAGCCGACCATAAGTTGAACCAATCATTATGCCTGGAACAAATTGACCAGCTGGAACAGCAGTTCCAAAAGTGACTACTGCTAGAGAGTAAAACATGACCTGAACAAGAACACAAATATATAATAGTATCCATTTGGTCATAACATACAGTTATTACTTAAAAAGCATTTATGGTACAGAGAAGACTATTTTTGTGCTCATAATGAAGCATCATCAATGTAATGCATTACCAAAAAAGTCAGGAGGCTCTGGGCACTAAATTCATGAATTGTTTTAGCACTGAATAAATTTCTGATGGCATCATCCTGCAACCATTACTGAATGCATCAGCTGAGTTATATTGTAACCACCATGAAGAAATAACTGTGGCAAATTTCAATTGACCTGGGTGTTGAAGAATATAGTTGCAAGGTCGTTGTATTCCTTGTCACCGCAATAAAACTGTGACAACATAATTAGCAAAATATTGATATCAATTCAATTGGTATAATCATAGTCATCTTCGTTGACTGAGGGAACTGTACAAAAGGATGCAGAAAGTTCAGAAATCAACATTCACACACTAATCAAAAACTTGTAAATTGTAATAGATTCTAAAACATGAGCCATTCTAGAAGAGAAGAGAAGCAAGCAGGTAAAGATATCTTACATTGACATAATTCCCATACATCCCTGGACGGCGTGGACATTCGATACCAGAATTAGCATCTGCTTCAGGGCAGGGAGTGCATTTTCTAAAAAGTGGTAATCCAAATGAAATAAGAGAGGTTATCACAGAGACAATGCACACTTCAATAACCTACAATATAATGGTAAAAGTGAGGGTGTCAATTCATATTTCACAAAGAAAATGCTAACAATAACAATCTCACTTCAGGAACTTACTTTCACACGATTCCCTCTCTTATGCAAATAATTTCGACGCCAGTAAGCTATGTAAAAAGTAAGCTGATTGAAAAGTGCTCCTGCAAAGGGAACATTCAGGCAAGATCACATCAGCAAGGAGTATCGGTCAGAAGTTATTTTTTGTTTCTTACATATTCAAACATACCAAGAAGGCCTCCAATAATGCCAATAACTGCCATTGGCAACAGCTCCTGAAACGAGTAATCTTCTTGACCACTAAAAAGAAACCTTGTTCAGAATGTTTACAGAAGATTACAAAGAACTGGAGACAAACAACTAAAGTTTTCAGATTGTCACCCTGAGATGTCCCATATGATAAAGCCCCCATCACCAAAATGACCACACTTTCCACTCTTACACCACGCCATTGCAGTACGTACAACCACAGCCACAATAGCAGATGTAAAAAAAACACGCCACATGAGCTGACTCCTCCACCTTGAATAAGAACAGAAACCACTGGATTAAGGCAGCAACCCTACATAGCTTATATAGGTGCTAAAACTTATGGTAATCAGAAAATATTCCCACATTGGCATACATCATTACACTTCACATTTAAGCTTTTATTTCTACCAGCTAACAATTTGGAGCATTTCAAACAAAACTTAGAACATCAAACACTGTAAGAACCAGATGCAGATTCCGCCCAAAATTTCTCCACTCCCTTTGAGAAAATAAACAGTACACAGGTCATCCACTGATCCAATTGATCAACTTCGTCCCACAAGCTAGGGTGCTAACTTAACTGGTATTTGATGATCATGCTAATTAAGTGATGGACAAGTTAGGAATCTGAGTAGGCTATTGAAAAGAATTACCATGATGTTACTTCTTCTAGTGCAAACAATACGCCACCGACTGGTGCTCTAAAAGCAGCAGCTACGCCTGCTGCACATCCACAGGTGACCTTGTTCAAAACATTAAAACAGTACAAAATGAGCAACCACAGAGGCCTTATCACCTCTTCCATCAAATCAGCAGGAAACCGATATTTAAGCAATTAAATCAGCAACAAAATGACATTGAAGAAAGATGCAGATCAAATTAGAGTATGCAAGAGATGATACGCAAATACATCTATGAATAATTCTCTGTTAGTCCTTTCAAAAAGTTCAAAAGCAAGCGTACTAGAAAATAGCTAAAGTACCAGCAATTAATAGCTGTTATTAAGTTCAAAGGACACTTAATTATCTTCAACAATGAGAAAAATATACACAATTCCAATGGGAAAAAGACACACTGTTGATACAAGTTATATAAAAAAAAGAATCCAGCTCCAACGTATATACTCACAAGGTCACGACGATCTCGTTCACTAGTAAAGATCTGCAGCCATCTAGAACGCAGATGATACTTTGTTGATCCGCCCTTTAGTTATAAATAAGAGGGAAGTTAAAAAAGAGAAGTTGGTCCAACATCACCATATTATAAACAGTACAGAAATTATGCAATTACTGCATCAATCAAGCCCTTCCTTAGCAACAAACTTTGGCATGTGCTGGTCTATGCATAGGTTTTAGCAAAATCTAAAGGCCTCAATTTGCCATGAAAACAAGTCCCCCGAGAAATTTTCATTCATATAAGTACAATTACACACTTGCCTGTCCAAGCAAAGAAGCAATACAAGCACCAATATGCACAAGTGGACCTTCTTTACCAAGAGCTAAGCCGCCTCCCACAGATCCAATGCTGCCAAAAATCTATTAATCGAGTAAAATACTATAAACTGTCACGCAACAATCAATTAATATCAATGAACATGCAGAGAACAGGTACCAGACCTTTCCTACTAAAGTCCTGAACAAAAGTATACCATGTGTGTCAATTCCTGCACATTTGGAAGGGCAAGGGCATGAGAAAGCATGCATATTGAATATCCACTAAATTTTATGGTATTTGATTTTACCGTTTAAATAACCCTTTATTTCAGGAATTCCTGATCCTGCAGCTGCTGGTGCAAATTGTGTTACGATATAAACAGAGGATAATACAAGAGCCAAGTTGATCAGCGTATAGACCAAAAATCCAGCAAAGTATGACTTCTGAATTAGATTAAATGTCCAGGAGTACTTCCATCCAGCGAAATTCTCAACAGAGATATTTATAAACACGGCAGCAAGTGCAGTACCTAAAGGCAAAATATCAAGACAGTAGGGGACAAAAGTTACTGTCTGGGCAATCGCTAGGTCTGGAGATGCATTCTGAATCAATAAAGCTCAAATCTATACACTGATCATGCAAAAAGAGACATGGAAAACTTACCAATACCGATAAGCAATGCCAAAAGCCATTTGACTACCACGATATATGCCATATAAAGTGTCCCCCTTTTTGCCTGTGATTTAAAAAGGCAAACTGAATTAATGTGACAATTAGGGAAGAAAAAAAAAAGCGTCAATGCCATAACTACCCTATAGAATCCATTCCCAGGCTGTCTTCTATTCACCAATTGGCTATTACTTCATTCAAGTTTCTGACTATCATTGACATCTCTCACCATTTATTTATATATTTTTTAAAGAGTAGCAATACAAATGAGTGTGAAACAAGCAGAAGGCCAATTGAGGTAATACCGCGGACTATTACAAGCTCTTCTTTTTCACAGTAGTCATGTAACCCCGGAGAGATTCTTAAAATCCTCCTTCGGTGAAATACATCAAATATATATACGCCCAATAGTAAATCCATTCCACTAACCAGCAATTAAATCCACACGATGAAATCCACAATCAGGTAGTAATACAACTCGTAAATCTGAAAAGAATCAAAACTTCAAGATTAAGTGTGAGTAATTATGTACCTGTTCTTGTCTGTAGGCGTAGTTTTCAATGACTTCATAGTCAAGGCTTTCATCGGCGTCACCATAGTCCTTCTTAACCCGGCTGAGATTCTCTACAGCACCCCCATCCGCTTCCGCCTCCGAGTTAGGCAGCCGTGACCAGATCAGCTTCGCTGTTTCCATGCCATTCTCCAAATGATTCGATAGCATGTTCCTTCTCTCTATAAACGTAGGAGCATGTAGCTAAGCTGGAACACTAAAGCAAGCACCAATTTGATCAAATCCAAACCCTCATAAAAATCGGAGAAGTTGTTGAATTGGCAGAAGAAACAATCGATCCCAAACCTAAAGACTTGGCGAAACGTGAAGTTAAGTTATTTTCTGGATCAAATCAAAACCCTAAACTGAGAAGGACTGTATTCCGAGGGAAATCTTTTCGAGAGAATTGATTATACGGTTCAGAAAAAGGGGAAAATAACATCCAATCAGATTATAGAGAAGTAGTGATGCCCACAACTCCAACGCGATAACAGAAAAATGAATTGCTGTTGAATTGAATTGAGCGAAAAGGATTGTTCTCGGCGGTCAAGAGAGACTGAGAAACGATTGCACCGAATGAACACGAAGAAACGGTTAGCTTCCAAGTTCCACCTAGGATGGGAATAGGCCGGGCTACCCGACAGGGCTAATTTCGTAAATAGGTCAGACTTAGGCTATCTAAAAAGCCTATTTAGCTAAGCAGGCTCGGACTCAGACTCGAAAATAAGCCTACTAAGCCTAACAGGCCGACCTATTAAAATAATCATATATTATATAATTAATTAAATATATTTATTATTTGGACTTAAAAATTTATATGATTTATGAATAAAAAATAAGTTAAATAAATTATTGGTTACTAAATAATGTATTTGTCTAAATTATTAAATGTATTTGCTATTGAAATAACATAATATATTTATAATTTAAAAATAAAATATACATTATAAATTTTAAGTAGGCTCCGATAGGCTTTATACAAGCTAAAAATGAGGCCTATTTCATTAAAAAGGACAGGCTTAGGCCTACAAAAAGGCCTACTATAGATAACAGCCCAGACTCAGGCCTCTTCAAATTATAGCAGGCCCGGGCCTTCGGGACCAAAGTCCAGCCTAGCCCAGCCTATTCCCACCCCTAGTTCCACCCCACTCTCTAAATGTTAATTAAAACATAATTTACTTATTAATTTAATATTTTAAAAATAGATTTTTGGTAAAAAAGATTAATTTAATCTTTTTAAAAAAATATTTTTGATGCAAAGCTCTAAATAAAATTTTTGGTTTATTTTAGGATCTGAGAATTTCTAAATCATTAAATATTTTATAAAGGGTAATTCTAAACATAGTCACTCTTTTTCTCCATACAACCTCTTTATTTTTTATAACATAAAATTAATATCTCATATTATTATATTACCCTTATTTCTCCAATTTAAAATTCACCCTACAAATAAGAAATATATTTTTAACATAGCCCCCTTCACCAGTATCTCATTCATCAATATTAAATTGATAACCGACTAGAGGTATTGTTACATAGCAACTCATTTGAAATCATTAAGATTTTACACAGCTTTCCTAAATCATTACTAAAATTGTTTGCAGAAAAATTATTAATGGGAGAAATTTTTGGAGGAATCCATAGATAACATGTTATATAGTCAAAAGATCAAAATAATTATGCAACAAAAAAAGGAAACTAAATTTATTCATGTTCATCAATCATTTTCAAAATTATAGATATGTTTTGGTGGTTAGAAAAGATTCAACACAAGGAAATCTGCAATTTAATTGGTTTTTTTAGTTGGAAAACTTATGATTGATTAATCGATCAAATCCACCCACTAAAAAACTTAGGATCTGATTTTCCCGTAAACTTGCTTGCAAGAGTACCTGTAATTTTCATAATTTAATCAGATAATTGTATTAATTCTGAGCTTTGCATTCAAATAAAAATGGGGAATGGTAATGTGCTTGACGGCAAAGGAGGATGCAGTAGCTTTTATAACTGTGGCTGGTAAATGTTTTAAAGTTCGAAGATATGGGCTATATTAAAAAAAATCACTTTCACACATTTAAGTTTAATTAGAATTTTTGGCTATAAGGGTATAATAGTAATATTAAAAAATATTTTTACTATTTTTAAATAAGGGGCTGCATGGAGAAATTTTGTGGCTTTATTTAGAATTACCCTTTATAAATATCTCTAATTAAGTCGCTATAAAAAAATTGTTTTCAAACAATTTGATAGAAATATTTTCTAACTTCAAAAAACAATTCTTCAACCTAATGTGGATTTTTCTTAATTTCAAGTAGTGAGATATAGGGATCAAAGTGAAATTTATAAATACATGAAATTAGGGGTGTAAATGAACCAAACTGTTCGTGAGCTACTCGGATATCGATTTGATAAAAGTTCGTTCGAGTTCGTTTAGTAAAGCTCGTTTATTAAATGAACCAAACTTGAGCATCATAAACTCGTGAGCTCGTGAGCAGGCTCGTTAGCTAAAATTAGTAAGAAATATAACATAATTACTTTTGTAAATATAATCTTAAATATATTCTAAATTTAGAAAGTTCATTTAGGCTTGATAACGTTCATGAACATCAAAATATTCGATTAAAAAGCTCGAAGCTCAACTCGAAATTAAACGAGTCAAACTTGAGCACAACACTACTCGACTCGACTCGGTTCGATTACACCCCTACATGAAATATTAGTAGACTCTATGGCTTGTTGATGTTGATAAGGATAATAATGTCAAATATTTTATTTATCACGATTTGAATTAATAAAGAGTAATAATTAAACTCGTGTCTTTCATCATGTTTTTAAATAAAATTATTATTTTCTCACTTCTTTAGTTGAACACTAAACAATACATTCCGCATAAACTCGATCAACTAAAAAAAAATCGACTTCTAAGTTTTGATTTTTGAGTTTGGGCCTGGATATGTGGTTTTTACTTTCAATACCTAATATATATATATATAAATTAAATGTTAATAATTTGTGATGTATTATTGACTAGGTTAAACAATTTTTTATGATTATAAAAGTGTAATTTTATATGTGGAATGTCAACTTCCGATATTCCAAATTTCAAGCAATGTCGCCCACTATTGGTGAATGGTGAGTGGGTCACTCGTAGATATACACTATAATAGGTCTAGAAACCAAATAAAATTATGACACGACACAGCAAGTTTTAGGACCATTAAAAATGCTTTCAACATTAAAAACTACTCCTTATTCATGTATTACTACATAAGTATTAGCTAGTTTGACCTATTTAATTATTACTACTAAGCCATACATGTACCCTATGATGGGTTAATAACCACCACATTCAAATCATCAACAACGAACACAGGTAACAATCAACAAATGAGTTAATCAAAGTAACGACAAAAGAATTTTAGCGTGGAAAAATCTCGAATAAGAGAAAATCCACGGGACTAGTAGGCCACTTAAATCATCCACTATATTCAACAATAATGGGTACAACCAAAATCCTCCATAGATCAACAAACTAAAGGCACACCAATATTCATCAAGAACAAATACACAAGACCTTGGTACTCAACAAACCCATCAAGATTAAACACCTAATCTTGGCAACTAAGAGGAAACAAGATGAACAAGAGATGTGACAAACCCAAAAAAGACCGCTTCAGTTCGCCCACGAGCAGGCAACATTTTACTCCTAAAAAACTGATCTCCACCGTTCAGAATGAAGGCAGGGGAGTCACGAACCTGCTGTCCAATTTTCGTGACGATCCAACGGTGCAAACTCCAGCAATCGGCATTTTTCTGCGGCTGCTATAGTGTATTGCGGGATTGAAACCCTTCCCCTCTTTCTCTGTTTTTCTCTCCCTGTTTTGCTCTCTCTCTTCCCTTCTCACAGCAAACTGACTTCTCACTTTCTAAATTGAAAAGCCCAAGTGGGCTAATTTTTGGTCAAGCCCACAAAAGTGTGGACTGACCCAACAAATCTCCCCCGTCAGTTCAACTTCGTGGGCTCGAGCAAGCCCGCTGCCTGCCTACAAACATCAAGCTTCTCCCTCGGCAGAGCCTTCGTCAACATATCATATACATTATCACTAGTATGCACTTTGTCCAAGTGCAATTGCTTCTTCTCAAGCTTATCTCGAATCCAATGATACCTCATATCAATATGCTTTGATCGTGAGTGAAATGACGAATTCTTGGAGAGGTGGATAGTGCTCTGGCTATCGCTGAACACAACATACGTATCTTGGTGAATGCCTAATTCATCAAGGATTCTCTTCATCCACAAAGCCTGCAACCCTCAGTAATTGCAATATACTCAGCTTCTGTGGTGGATAGTGCAATACATTTTTGCAACTTTGACTGCCATGACACAGCTCCCCCTGCAAAAGTCATCAAGAAACCCGAAATGGACTTTCTGGAATCAACATCTCCAGCCATATCAGAATCAGTATACCCAACAAGTTTTGGTTCATCAATACCAAAACACAAGCATACCCTGGAAGTACCTCTTAGGTATCTCAATATCCACTTCACAGCTTCCCAATGTTCTCTACCTGGATTAGAGAGAAACCGACTCACAACTCCAACTGCATGAGCAATGTCTGGCCTAGTGCAAACCATCGCATACATCAAGCTGCCAACTGCAGATGAATAAGGAACTCTACTCATATCTGCTTCATCCACACTTGTAGAACTAAGTTTGAAGTGTCCTACAAATGGGGAACCAACTATCTTGGCCTTGCTCATATTGAATCGTTCAAGAACCTTCACGATGTAGTCTTCTTGAGATAACCAAATTTTTGAATTCTCTCGATCACGAGAAATATTCATACTGAGATTCTTCTTTGCTGATCCCAAATCTTTCATAACAAAAGACTTGCTCAACTCTCTCTTCAGATTGGTAATCTTTTGTACATCACGGCCAATCATCAAGATATCATCAACATATAAAAATAGGAGAATAAAACCATCACTAGAGTACCTCTTGATGAACACACAGTGACCTGATGATGTCTTGGTGTACCCTTGACTCGAGTCAAACTTCTTGTACCATTGTCGTGGAGCTTGTTTGAGACCATACAAGCTCTTCTTCAACTTGAACACAAGTTTCTCCTTTCCTTTGATTTGGAATCCTTCTGGCTGCTCCATGTAAATTTCTTCATCTAAGTCACCATGAAGAAATGCAGTTTTCACATCAAGTTGCTCAACCTCCAAGTTTAGGTTTGCAGCTAGCCCAAGTGCAACTCTAATAGATGAAAACTTCACTACTGGAGATAAGATTTCCTCAAAGTCTATGTCTTTCTTTTGATCAAAACCCTTCACAACTAATCGAGCTTGGTACCTTGGTTGTGAACTGCTACTTTCGGTCTTCAACCTGTACACCCACTTGTTCTTGAGAGCTTTCTTGCCTTTTGGTAGCATAACCAAATCATAAGTGTGATTGTCATGTGGAGATCGCATCTCTTCTTCCATAACTTTCAACCACTCATTCTTATCATCAAGAGAAATTACCTCTTGGTAGCTTTCTGGCTCTCCTGCATCTATAAGCATCACATATTCATTAGAAGAATACTTTGTAGATGGATGTCGCTCTCTAGTGGATCTTCTCAAAGGAGGTTCATTTGGTAACTCTTGAACCTCTTCTTCGACTTGCTCAGTCGGATCATCATCTATAGGGACTTCATCATTGACAGGAGGACTATCATCCTTTTCTGGTGGTGTTCCCCCATGATCAGGATTCACTGCAGGCAAATGAATAGAATCCAAATCAATCAAATCACCACTGGGCTTCTCTGTCATCTCTACCTTATCAATATCTTTGATGCACTGGTCTTCCACAAACACAGCATCTCAGCTTCTGATAAGCTTCATTTGAACTGGATCATAGAACCTGTAGCCGAACTCATAAAGACCATAGCCAATGAACACACATGGACTCATCTTCACATCGAGTTTAGACCGCTCATCCTTGGGAATGTGAACAAAGGCTTTGCACCCAAAGACACGTAGATGATCATAAGAGATTGTCTTCCCAGACCAAATCCTATCTGGAACCTCAAAATTCAATGGAACACACGGTGTTAGATTTAATATATGAACCACCGTGTTCAAGGCTTCACACAAAAATGACCTTGGCAACTGTGACTGAGAGATTAAGCATCTGACTCTCTCAACAAGTGTCATGTTCATTCTCTCAGCTAACCCATTCAACTGAGGAGTTTTCAGAGGTGTCTTTTGATGCTGAATACCATGCGCTCTGCAATACTCATCAAAAGGACCACAATATTCACCCCCATTATCCGTTCGGATACACTTTAACTTCACACCTGTCTCTCTTTCTACACGAGCATGAAACTGTTTGAAGACATCTAACACTTGATCTTTTGACTTTAAAGTATACACAAAAGTCTTCCTTGAGTGATCATCAATAGAAGTCACAAAGTATGATGCACCTCCAAGTGATTTTGTCTTCATAGGACCACATACATCAGAATATACCAAGTTAAGAATACCTGGTTTTCGCGAGTGGGGAATTCTCTTGAAAACAACTCTCTTCTGCTTACCTGCCAAGCAATGAGCACACCGCTTCAGAGAACCATTCTTCATGCCTGAAAGAATATTCTTCTTGGCTAGAATCATCAATCCCTTCTCACTCATGTGGCCGAGCTTGTTGTACCAAAGCTCCACAATGCTTTCATCATTCATGGTGTTAACCATGGAAGCACTAATCTTTGCTTGCATCACATATAATGAGGAACACTTTTTTCCTCTTGCCACGATCAAGGAGCCTTTTGTGAGCTTCCATTTCCATCACGAAAGGTGTTACAAAACCCTTCATCATCAAGCTTAACAGTAGAGATCAAATTTATGCGAATCTCTGGAATGTGCTTCACACCTTTCAGAATCAAGGTGTTCCCATTGTCGGTCTCCCAATGCACATCTCCTACTCCAACAGCTTTGATAGTACTATCATTTCCCATTCTAACACTTCCAAAGTCACCAGAAATGTAAGATGGAAAGAAATCTCTCCTCGAAGTAGCATGGATCGAGGCACCACTATCAATCACCCAACTAGTCTCTTGGCTAGCAAGATTGACGGTATCACCATCATACATCACAAAGAACTCATATGTCGTTGTGGCTGCTGTGTCACAATTTTCTCCTTTATCGACTTTCTTCTCTTTGCTTATGTTGTTTGGTGTTGGTCCCGAAATATCAGAGTCGTCGTGTTGATAACTTAACACAAAATGCAGCGGAATAGTTTTACGTCTCTTGCACTTAACGTTATTTTCCAAAAGTTAGTTAGCTCAAGTTATAACTTAAGTTTGTGTTCAGATATACTCTAGCAACTCCGTTGCTAGGTTTCAAATCGATCTTTGAGCAGTAACTTAATAAAACAGTAAACGGACACAAGATTTATAGTGGTTCGATCAAATAGATCTACATCCACTCCTTAGCCGAATCGCTAAGAATTTCACTAGAAAAGTATACAGATTACAAGGAATCGCCTTTCCAGTTAAGTAGGCAGTGAGCTTTCGGCCTGGCTACTTGACAGCTATCCTCCGTGAGTCTGAACTTCTCTGGTAAGGTTTGGCTGGGGGTCAAGGGCACACCTTTGAAACTCCTGCCTTGCCTGATATGGAAGATTTAGTCACTTCCTGATTTTCCTTGAGTGTGGCTAGACGCCCGTTCTAGTCTTAACCTTTTCAGGTGTTCGACTGTTAGATTCCTTTTTGAATGAAAGGGATCTCAATGATTGAAATATCCTTGAATGCAATCAAAAATATCTTCAATGGAGTGTCAGTACTTCAATGAGCGACACTTCTGGTTGTTGGGAGCTTTTAGATAAACTTTTGTACAGCTCTCAACTGACTACTTTCAAAGTTCACTTTGTCAAAGGAATCTCTAGCTTGAGCGTTCGTGAATGAGTAAAGTGAGAAGAACAATTGTAAGTCGTGAAAGCAGTTATCGAAGTAGTTTTTTCTCTCATCTTTGAGATTGTCTTTTATAGGTGGAGATTCAAACTTTGAATCTCCTTATCCGTTAGACTCAACGGCTCCTTGATCTGAAGAGGTTTGTCTGTGGCACTCACTTTTATTTTTGACTTGTACTTTCCTAACCACTTCGGGAAAGTCTTATCCTTTTGCGTGAACTTTCTGTCAGAGTGGCAGTCCGGCTTCGAATTTTGTTCTTGTTTTGGTACGCTAGAGCCTGCTACAAGTATATTCCTTGTGATCCTTTGACTTCCGTTGTTTGCGATTCTTTATCCATTGCTGAAAGATCCGAATGCTAATCATCTTAGCATTCTGTCTAGCGTTCTTTCAGCCATTTGCAAGTGATCCTTTGTTCGCTTGCTTCTCTAGCAGTTTGTGAGTCGAATGCTGATATCAACTGCTTTGTGTCTGCTAGGAATTCTTCTCAGCACACTAGTCTATTACAACTCGATGTACAACTTATACAGGACTTTACAAGTTGTGTTAGACTCTCTAGATTTCAGCAAATGATCGACCAACTAAATAAGGTTTGATCCAACAAAACCTTTTACAAATAAGTCCTAAGGGAGATTTTAGGGATAATTCCCAACAATTTCCCCCTTTTTGGTGCGATCAAAGCTTACTATCATTTGCTGACCATAAGTGGAAGAATGTCTGTGTTTTACAATTCTATGCTATTCTATCAATCTGACACAGAGTTTTTCCAACTAGGTTCGAGCAACAGAAATGATTGAAGTCAAATTCCCCCTCAACAGGTGCTGGGGAATATTTCTCGATTAAATATGAGTAAATGTTTGCAACAATGCAATATGCTAGAAATTCTAGCACTCATTAAATCAGTAAGCATTCATATTCATCAATCAAAATATGGTCTTCATGTCCACATGCAAATTTGTTGAATACACCAGAAGTGTAGATCAACTAGAGCACACCAGTAAAATTCAGAAGTGGACAAAAAGATTTTGTCAAAATCTGATCCAATTTCATATATGATTTTGCAAGTTTAAGTACAAATTGGATTCAGAAAGTAAAAGGAATTGACCTCGTCGTTCATGAGCCGGGTGCTGGTTTATCCTTTTCACTGTCTGCTGATTTGTTCTTCTGAATGTCAGCAAACTTCTCCATGGTAAATTTCATGAAGTTCTCGAGAAGAGCTGCTCCTGTTTCCCTTTCCGCAGCCTCACGCTCCAGTTCTTTGGCCAGCTTCTCTTGCTCCATAGCAATCTTCTGTAGTTGAAGTTCATGTTCCTTCCTTTGTAATTCTAATTTGGCTTCATGTTCCTTTCTTTGCAATTCTAATTGAGCTTCTAGCTCTTTTCGTCTTGATTCCTCCTTCGCTTCTTCTTCATTTCTCCTTATCTCCTCTAACCTTGCGGCTAACTCCACCTCATTTTTCTTTCTTCTTTCCTGGTCAGCCTTTCTTCTTTCTTCCCCCTCTTTGATTGCAGCCAAAAAGTTTGTACCATAAGCCACAACCGTGTCTTCGAGGGTAGTCTTGGTGTCTGCTAAATCCTTTTGAACGACCTCAAGACTTGTCCTATTCTCAGAAATAGCCAGCTTGTTTTCAGCGATCTCTGATTGTACATGAGATACATCTCCCCGTATCTCATCAACTTCTCTTCTTAGATTAGCTGTTGCCCCTGATATTCTTTCATCAATGGTTACTTGCAAGTACGAGTCAAAGGCAGCAGCCATATCAGCATTCATTGGAAAGACCATCTGTACGGAAGAGATAGGAGTGGCATTGAAGGAAGTTGTTGCAATAAGCTCTCTGTTTGTTGGAGCAGGTGATTGCTGTCTTTGAATTGCAATTGCTTCCATATGTTCTTGATAACAAGCTTCCTCATGTATTATTCGATGAGTGGCCTCCAGAATCTGTGCAGACTCCTGAGCAATTCGAGCCTCTGCTTCCTGAGCCTCCTTAACTGTTTCCTGAATATCATGATTTAGGAATTTGATTATTTGCACATCAAATTTCAGAGCAGCCCGCTCAGTGGCCAGTGCCTCTCTTCGAGCTTTCCGACGCTCCTCTTGTTGCGATTCATATTCCAACTGACGTTTCTCGTAGGCAACAGCAGCTTTTGCCTGTCGTTTAGACAATTCAACTCTAGCATCAGAGTATCCATCAGGTACGAAGGTGGACTTGGGTAACCCAGCAGTTTTCGAGAGGGAACGGTGTTCTCGGATGGCTTGAAGTCTGCACATCACTTGTTTATCCGAGAATTGTTTCATCCCTGGAACTTGATCAATCCAATCAAAGCACCAACGTTCCTCACACCTCCAGAAGTTTAATCCTTTAGCTGCGATACATATCATCCTCTCTTCGAAGCAGAGTTGATACATGATATAATCAAACTTCTTCCATCGACGGAACTCTTCTGCCAATAAGCGTCCTTCGGGTATTGATTCATCCAACTCACTGTAGAATAGATCTGCTATGGCTCTTTCTGTTTCAGATTCAACAAACTGCTCTATTTCTTCAGCCATAGGTCCTAAATCAGAGTTAGGTACTTCTTCGGGATGAACCTTTGCACACCATTGACTAATTCTTCGGAGTCCATAGAGACGTCCTGGCAGCCCATTGAGGGGTACTCAAAGAATAGCCTCTGATCCTGTGGTTTCTTTCCTCAAGAACTTTGCATTGTAAATTTCTTCAGCTTCTCCATCGGAGTCAGATTCAGAGATGCAAGATGATTCAGGTTCAGTGAGGTGAGAATCATTTTCTTCTAGTTGAGGTGTTTCAGCACCTAATTGCTCTTCTAATGTCTTAGCAGATTGATTACCAACGAGTGTTTCCTTCGGATGTTCTGCTAGGGGTGTGTGCACCGGCAGTCCTGCTAACATATTTTCGTCTGGTTTTCCTTTCGCTGAACCAGGATTGATGAGTGATTCGACTTGATTTTCAACATTTCGAATCTCACTAGATTCTGCATCATTTCTTCTGCGAATCTTTTCCCGTGGGTAGTGAGTTTCATTGAATGCTCCAGATTCCAGCCTTTTTGTGAATTCTGTATCTGATAATTCTTCTTCTTCAATGTTAATCTGCTGATCAGGTGACTGATTGAGAATTGATTCTTCTTCTGAATCAGCCTTCCCTTTTCCTTTCTTCGCAGCTTCTTCTGTTAGATGAAGAAGATCAGCAGTCGAATCTTCTGTAGCATCCCTTATGATAGCATCTGCTGAAGTATCTGCTATTTCTTCGTTCTCAGCTGGAATTCGATTTTCTCCAGCATCATGCCTTTCTGCTAATGGATGATTCATATGCTCTGCTGATGTTTCATTTACTATGCTAGCCTCGACTCCTCTGCTAGCATTGATCTCTTTGCTAGCTTCTTTAGCAGCTCTTTTCTGGGCCATAAATTCTTCAGCAGCGGATTTGACTCGTTCGAAGTTCCTGTCTCTGCCTTCGAATGTCAAGTCACTGATGAACTTTTGGTAATCTTTCTTCTCGATTTCCTTTAGAGTAGCTATGCGTCTCCTCTTTGCTTTTCTTGTTTCCTTACTGCGTTCTTCTGCAATCCTGAGAGACTTAGGGATGTAATTTGGATCAGTGGTGTCCTCAGTAACATTCTCTGTAGAATCCTTTTCTGCTGTATCAATTCCTTCAGCAACTGTAACACTCTTGCTTTCTGCTTCTGCTTTCTCTAATGCTTCCTTATCCGTAAGTAGTTCCAACTTTCTCCTGGTCTTCTTCTTTGCCTTAGTCACAGGAGGAGTTGTTGCTGTTCTCTTGTTTGGTTGAATAGGTAGTGCTTGTGCTCCAAGAGTGGTTGGAATCTGTTCTGCTTCCTTTGAAGTCATGATGTCGTTGATCTGATCAACTGGTAAGTTTCCTAACTTCTCAATTTCCTCAAGGTTTTTGAAACAATGATCTGTTTCTGCATTCCTCTTCAACACTGCTAATTCTTCTTCGGTTATGGGAATGGAGTGTTGAAGTGTGGGTGTTGCTAAACTAGCTTCATCTGGTTCCTCTGGGGATGTAGGTTTATTCTTGTCTACATTAGACTTCCCTTTTAACCTTCGAGGATTTCTGATATTGATCGGCTTAGGCTTGTGTCTTGTTACAGGAATGTAGTCTGTGGAAAGGGGTGCAACTCCACGATCCACGCCTGTGTTGGTAAACAGAATCTCCAAGAATTTACTAATCTTCAGCCCAAAGTTTACATTCGAGGAGAATGTTCCATCGATCTCCATATGAGCATTTTTCTTAGCATGCTCTGCCCATCGTTCAAATATGAACTCAACCCAATTAGCCTTAACATTGTCGTTTAATGCCATCATCACGGCATACTTCTTGGCTGAGAGCTCCGAGTATGAACCAGCATCGCACTGGAGCATTTTTATCACAATTTCAGCAAGGAGTTTGTATTCCTCTGTCAAGGTGTTGATCGAGGTGTTAACCTTAAACGTACTAGGTTGCCCTTTTTCTCCTGACTTCTTCCAAAGGTTCCATCGTCTCTCCATTTCGGCTATATCATTCACCTTATACTGAGAGATTTTGGTTCCATAGTTTTGAAGTCCAAAAGTACGGGAAAGCAGATCAGCATTCACTTCTACAATATTCCCATATACACATGTCTTGAATGACTTCTGATCATCACTCATAACAGCTCTAGCATAAAATTCAGCAACCATATGCGGATGAAATTGATCAGGTTCAGCAGTGAGATACCTTACTAGCAGTTCGGAATCAAGAAGATTTAAAATCCATTTGGGAAAGTTTTTGTTGGCGAGTGGCATGTACAGAACCCTGTCTTTCATGATCTGGGCCACTCGTCTCCATTCCGCCGAATGATTGGACAGCTTCTTCTGTCTGGCCATGGTTACCAATGTGCCGTATGGAATGGACTCATCAATGTCCTCTTTCTTCTCAATACCGGTGAACTCGGGTGCATGTCTAACATGCAGGGTCGAGCAAGTGGTGGCTTGATAGATGAATGTGGGCTGTTGAGATCGAGTTGTGTCTAGGTTTTCTGAAGATGAAGATTCGGGATTTGTGTCTTTGTGTGATGAGGTTGAAGAATTTGGATTTGAAGTCATGGTTGAGTAATTTTTCTTGGAAGTTTGAGAGGGTTTTGCAAGGACGGAGGTGAAGGGTTTCTGAAGATTGGTGGGGATTTGAAATCTAATTATGGTGTAGAAGATTTCGGAGTACGAGGAGAAATTGATGACGAGGATTGAAAGCACTTTAAATTCAATCAACGGTTGGGGTTGAGAGGCAGATCGTGAGTATAACCACGTCCTTCGTAGCTTGAGTGTGGATGACGTGGCTCAATCTGATTTGTCGCCGTAGTCTGGATGCATTAAATGTTTCTCCATATTGAAAAGCAAACGTCCCACGTCTGATTTGAGATTTTTCAGCAGCCAATATTAATAGAATCAAGCAGATGCTACCACGTATTTCATGGTATCATCATAATAATCTCCGGCATTGCTTTTCATGCATGATCGTAATCTCTTCCGATTTGACTTTTTTATTAATGAGCTACTTCACTCCTACTCAGCGACCCTTCAACTTCAGAGGTGAGCAGTTATCAATGGCTCTTCTTTAAATAGCATAAGCAGGCGATGCATTGGATACGATTTCTTGCAACTCTTGTTCTTCTTCTCACAAAATTCACTAATACGAAGATATGGAACAGACTCAACCTCTCTTCGTTCCGCGCCATAGAATTCTCTGTGACTCTGGTCTGTATGAGGAATATGAAACAGAGTACCACATAGCAGAATGGATCATGTCCAGTCTTCATGCTTGTGGTGTGGCTAAGTTCATCTCTTTGACGCCTCATGCGTTTCATAGAGAACATCTTCAGTTCTTCGTCCGACAAAGTCAGCCCATTGGAGACTCCATCGTAGGTGTCTTCAGGAATCAGTTGGTGAGATGGACGGTGGACACTTTTGCTTCGGAGTTCGGCTTACCGAGGGGTCCAATTTCTGTGATGGATTACCGCAACAATGAAATCACTCCAGAGTGGACTTCATGGATGAGATGGAGGCGTTCTTCTGATCTTGAGTTTTTGCCTACCCCATCAGCATACGGACTGCAGACTCGCTATCAAGTTCTCTTCGAGATAGTCTGTGGAATGTTGGTGGGAGTGAATCCGGATGATATGATCTTCTCTCGTGAAGTCTGGAAGGTCATGATGGCGGTTGATGATCGGGCAGAGGTTGACTGGGCGGCGTTCGTCTTCCAAAGGTTCCGACAGAGTGTGCAGCAGTTCCCTGAACTGCACCTTCCTTATGGAATGCCACTAAGTTGGCTGCTAGAACAAAGATTTATCGATCTCACTCTAGGTCCCTCGAACCTTCGAGGAATAGATTTTTATCCTTTTGTGCCTATGTCGCCTTTCTGATTTGGTTGAATCCTCTGTTCATGTAGATATTGTTGTTGAACTATATATAAAATGATGTCTATGTTTTGATTTAGACAATCCCATATATATATGTGCGCTCGATATCAAACATCTGCTTGATAATATCCTTGATAATCAAATATGTAGTGATTCTGCTGTATATGCTTCTTCTAAGAATGTAGCAGATCGCTGATTGGTAGCAAGGATACATGTTCTGCTGAAAACGTAGCAGATACCTCTTTAGAAAGTAGTTAGCAGAGCTTTCGTTATCTAGCAGAGTATCCATCATTTAGCAGAGTAGTTAGCAGAGCATCCATCGTCTAGCATAGATCTTAGTAATTAGCAGAGATCTTATTCGCTAGCAGCGATCTTATCTCTAGCAGAGTCTTTATCTCTAGCAGAGACTTCATCTCTAGCAGATGGAACGTCGATCTTTAGTGTAAGCTTCTCTCCAAGCGTCGTTTACTTTTTCAAGAAATACTTTGACCGATCTGACGTGTCGTCTGTTTATTCGTTGTGTATCAGATGATCATTAACTCTGAATCGAAACGAATCGATTTTTGTGAACAGAGTTATGACTCTTCCCTTATAAATGCCCTTCTTGTGTGTATCTTTATCATCATAGAAGCTCTTTTTTCTGAGTATTCTCCTTTTGTCTCTTTCAGAAGATCTTCAAGAAAATGGATTCTCCTGGTCAATCCTTGGAATTGCGCCGAAACCAGATCCTTCATGAGGCTGGTTTGAACTCTTTGTACGATAACAATCCGAGGGTGGCAGAGATCATCATGTCGAAGTTAAATCGCAGTGGTTTGACCCAATTCGTTACTGCTACTCCCAGACGTTTCCAAGGCGATGTTCTTCGAGAATTTATCGAAGACTGTTCTGTGGAGGGAGATGGCATTTATGGTTTCTTCCGCGGCAAACTCATCTATTGGTCACCGGACGTCTTTTCTCGTCGATTCGGCCTTCCCAGAGGTCCTGGGTCTGTCTTCGATCACCGTGTGACGGATATTGCTCCTGAATGGTCCGCGTGGCAGAGATGGAGACGAATGCCTTCGTCTGAATTTTCCTTGTCTGTCTCAGCATACGATTTGCGCACTCCTTATTGGGTGCTCTTTCGTATTGCTAATAATATGTTGATGGGGGAGGACTGTGATGACACTTTCTTCTCAAAAGAAACGTGGCAAATCATGATGTCCATTGACGATGGAGCTGAGGTAGACTGGGCGAAATATATCTACAACGGCGTTCGAGATTGTGTCCAGTATTATCCGGCAGTGCCTCTGCTGAATGGAATGCAATTTAGTTGGCTGTTGGAGCAGAGTTTTCCTCAGATAGCAGAAGAACCAACGAATCTTGTAAATACAGACTTCTTCCCGTTTAGACCTTCTTCCTCCTAGAATAGCGATCTTGTTGTTTGTAATCCTCCTCTTTTCTTTTGTAATGACACCTTGTCGATGAATGAAAAGATATATGAAAGACTGCACAACTATGTTTTGTTGTCTGTCATTTGTTAACGGAATTTTCAACCAATTTCTGCTCGGCATGTTCAATATTAGCAGAGAACTATGATAAATAATCTTCAGCAGATGTAATCATCTTCCAGAATAAGTAACGATGTCTTCAAGAAATCCAAGATAGAAATAACATCTCTTCTGATACTTTGTTTCTGATATGCTTGCGTCATAGTCTCAGCAAGCTACCTTTCGAGTGATTTGAGTGTCTGTAGCAACCTTCCTGTGTCTGATGTGAGCTACTATTTTCCACTCAAGGTAATCAAATGCTATCATATAAGACGGCAGATTTCTGTCTTAATCAAAGGATTTGGGATATCCTTTGGTGTCTTCTTTAAGCATTCGTGGAAGAGAACGCCAGAATACTCAGGTAGGTCGACTTGCCGTAAGTAGTCTTATTAAGACAAGTGGCGTTTCCCCTTTGTCAAGACTCCTCGACTTCCGCTCTTCTGAGTTTTGAATTAATTTGACAGGACACTTTTGGGGGAGTGTTCCCACTATGGATAGAGCCATGATTTTGCTATAAAGAACGACTCACTTGTATACTGGAACTTCATCTTTTCCACTCCACTTTGCATAGCATTTCCTCCTTCACTAGTTTTAAAATGCATCGTATTACCATTGCTCCAAGTGATTTGTCTGTCACTCGCAACCAGATTCTTCATGAATCAGGGTTGTATTTTGAATATGGTAACAACTGTCGTGTTGCCAACTTCGTTATGGGAGCTCTTCATGAGAGTTGCCTAGCCCAGTTTCTGACTACAATGCCGACATGCTATCAGAAACGAGCTCTTCAAAGCTTTATCTTCAGGAGTAAAACCGATGATGATGCTATTTGGAGTTGCTTCAACAATGAAGTGGTTTGCTGGACTCCGGCCCTGTTCTCTCAGAAGTTTGGCCTTCCTCGGGGTCCTACTCGTGTCATGGATGTCTTCCGCCACTTGACTGCTCCAGAGTTTGGCTTCTGGAATAAATGGAGGCAGTCCGACAACTGTGACTTTTCACCAACTCCATCATGTTTGGAGTTGAAGGAGGAGTACAGAGTCATTTTTGACATTGTTAGCAATGTCACCTTTGGGGTCCTTGCTGACAATTATGTGTTCAACCCAAGGATTTGGAGGGCCATGATGGCCATTGATGCAGAGATGAAGGACGTTGATTGGGCGGATTTCTTCTTTGATGGAGTGAAGAGATGCATCGATCTCTTTCCTCAGTTTCCTCTGCCAACTGCCATGCAGCTAAGTTGGTTGCTTGAGCAAACGTTCCCTCATCTTGCTTCTGAAGGTATCCATTTGATGGGATTTGATTTTTATCCTTTGAGGGCTCACTTCCCTAACTGTGGTTGAAGAATGCTCTGAGCTCTCCTTCGTCCACAAAAATGTTGTTAGATTTGTAGCACATGATGGTGTAGAGTTGAATGTATCTGATAGCTTTCGAAGTCTGTAATCCTTCTGTTGAATGAATATGCTGATTTTAGATTCCTTCTTTTCAACTATTTTCATGACATTGTTCAGCATTTTGTAGTGTAGTAATGTCAAGATATCTTCAACAGGTCGAAGACATAGCAATCAGAATATAATAATTATCAACCAAATTACGGGAATATCCTTATAGAAAGAATGAGAGCTAGGACTCATTCATCCACGTCTGCATCTAATTCCATTAATCCCAGTTTCAAGCATAACTCTTTAAATTTGGTTTCTGGAAGAGGCTTTGTAAATATGTCTGCTATTTGATCTTCGGTGCATATATAGCGAACATCGATATCTCTCTTCTCTTGATGGTCTCGTATGAAATGATGACGAATATCAATATGCTTGGTCCGAGAGTGATGAACAAGATTCTTTGTGATGCACATGGCACTATTGTTGTCGCAATAGATGGGTACACATTCAGGAGAAATCCCATAATCTTGTAATTGTTGCTTTATCCATAGAATTTGTGAGCAACAACTAGCAGCAGCTACATATTCTGCTTCAGTGGTGGAGATAGCAACAGAGTGCTGTTTTTTGCTGAACCAGCTAATGAGCTTGTGTCCCAGAAATTGACATGTGCCGCTAGTGCTTTTCCTGTCTATCTTACATCCTCCAAAATCAGAATCTGAATATCCACTCAGAGCGAGACTATCTTCTCTGGGATACCAAATTCCTAGTCCTTCTGTACACTTCAGATAGCGAACAATTCTCTTGGCAGTGTCAAAGTGAACCTTCTTAGGCTTGGCTTGATATCTGGCACATAATCCCACGGCATACGAGATATCTGGTCTGCTAGCGGTGAGATACAGTAGTGAACCTATGATTCCTCTGTAAAGAGTAGGATTCACATCATCTCCTTCTTTTTCAAGAGCAGCAATGCATGTTGTGCTGATAGGTATGCGCAAACTCTTGGTCTTCTCCGGACAGTATTTGGCGATTAAGTCACGAGCATACTTCTTCTGATGGATGAATATTCCTTCTTTGGATTGATGAACTTGTAGTCTAAGAAAATAGGACATCTTTCCCATCATGCTCATTTGGAAATGGCTAGTCATGAGATCAGAGAATCTATCACATAGATCTTGATTCTTTGATCCAAAGATTATGTCGTCAACATAAATTTGAACTAGCAGAATGCTGTCTCCATATTTAATGCGAAAGAGAGTTTGATCTATCCTCCCTTTCTGAAATCCATTATTCAATAAAAACTTGGACAAAGTTCCATACCAGGCTCGTGGTGCCTGCTTCAGACCATATAGTGCCTTCTTGAGCCTGTAGACTTGATTACTTTGCTCAAATCCCGGAGGTTGCTCGACATAAACTTCCTCCTTGAGCTCGCCATTAAGGAAGGCGCTTTTCACGTCCATCTGCATCACATCAAACTCATGGTAGGCAGCATACGCCAAGAATAGACGGATAGCCTCTAGTCTTGCTACTGGGGCGAAGGTTTCATCATAGTCTATTCCTTCACATTGTCTATACCCTTTGGCCACAAGACGCGCCTTGTTCCTTACTACAGCACCGGATTCATCTTTCTTGTTTTTGAACACCCACTTAGTGCCTATCACACTTTGATGTTCTGGTCTGTCGACTAGTTCCCACACTTTGTTGCGTGTGAACTCTGCAAGCTCCTCTTGCATGGCATTCACCCAATCTGCATCTAGCAGTGCTTCTTCTACTTTCTTGGGTTCTTCATTAGATATGTAACAAGCTAGCATGGCATTGTCGTTCCCTTGTCTGGTTAGGATAGGGTCATTTACGCTTCCAAGAACACTGTCTAAAGGATGTGCTCGTAGCCATGACGGTCTGATACGTTCTGGAATTTCAGCATCTGGTTCTCCTTCTTGATGAGTATTATTTTGATTAGCTTCTACTGCATTCTCCTGGGATTCAGCAACGGGAACAACTGGTACTCCTTATTCATCTGCTTCTGGATCTTCATGAATATGATTGGCATGAGCAGGTATGACAACGGTTGGAGCTCCAGCAGCAGGTTCCTCCAGGATTGGATTCTCAGCAACTCCTTTGCTAAGATCTTCAGTAGATTCTTCATCCTCTTTATCATCAAGTGCACCAGCAACATCTAAATTCTCATTTAGATATATAGAGGATGGGGCCTCAGCATGATCATTAGCATCACTGGCCTGGTCAGCAGTCTGGTCACCTGCTGAGTGCGAAGTTTCTGGATTGACATCAGTCGTAGACCTAATCGGATCAATACTCATATTTTCAAAAGATTTTTGTAGGGATTGATCATGGATATCATTGGTCTCATGATTGTCATTCCTCTGTTCTTTGTCAGCCCTGCGCACTAAAGTAGACTCATCACAAATAACATTACATGTTATTTCCACAAGTCGAGTAGTCATGTTTAACACTCTATAACCTTTGTGAGATGGCTGTCCATATCCTAGGAAAACCCTTCATCAGACTTAGGTGAAAAAGTGTTAAGCTTAGACTTCCCATTGTTATGGATATAACATGTTGAACCGAAAGTACGAAAGTGTTTAATAGAAGGCTTACGACCATTATACACTTCATAAGGGGTTTTGTTGAATCTGCCATTAACCGCACTCCTGTTCTGAGTGTAGCAAGCAGTCATGATAGCTTCTCCCCAATACTTTCCATTGAGTCCTGAATCAGCAAGCATGGACCGTGCTGCTTCCTTCAATGTTCTGTTTTTTCGTTCTGCTAACCCATTTTGCTGTGGGGTTCTAGCAGTGGACTTCTCATGATGAATTCCAGCCTCCACACAAAAGTCCATTAGAATTCCATTACAGAATTCCGTTCCATTATCTGATCTAATTCTTTTAACTGTAACTTCCTTGTTGTTCTGCTCTTTGAGGATCAGCTCAGGTAGCAGGGTTTTTACTTCGTCTT
>JAPKLW010002097.1:0-48688 GCA_026898455.1 Plectranthus barbatus
AGTTGTAGATTGCCAAATAACATAGTTGCATGTAATAAGGAAGTTGGCCGATTGAGTCCATGTCCCACCTGAGATTCATGTGTTTAATGCTTATATAATATGTCACATATATTAATTAATGAGCGTGCATGCATGTCTACTCACTTGCGCATAGTGTCGGTAAAGAGTTGCACTTCATCAAAGGTACCATAAACGTCGTACACATCGTCCATAACTGTTGTTAGAGCAATAATCTTGGCGATCAACGCTCTCTGATATCCATATTCATGTGGCTCAAGGGTTCCAATCGCCCAATAATGGGCTTCCACAATCCGATCCCTCGCAAATGGGAGTTTTTCAGCTATCCCGGTACCATTCCACCATCTATAACATATATATATATAGGGGTTAATCCCGTGAGAATAGAGAATATGAAAATACTACATTGTATCTTCACTATACTTCATTTTAACATTAAAATCATTCATTTAAAAAATACTTCATTTTAACTTCAAAACAGTTCATTTTCATTTTATCTTCCATTTTTTTCATTTTATCTTCGATTTCCTTCATTGTACTATTTAGACTTCAGTTTTTCTAAAATATTGTTCACTTTTATCTTTAGTTTTGTTCATTTTATCTTAAAATCACTTCATTATTTGTTGTCATGTTCTCACGTTAACAACTATTCTCATATGTGATCAGACTTATATATATATATATATATATATATATATATAGGGGCTTAATCCAGTGAGAATAGAGAATATGAGAATACTACATTATATCCTCGTTATACTTCATTTTAACAACAAAATCATTCAGTGAAAAAATATTCATTTTAACCTCAAAATACTTCATCTTCATTTTATCTTCCATTTTCTTCATTTTATCTTCGATTTCATTCATTGTATTTTTTAGCCTTCAGTTTTTCTAAAATATTGTTCATTTTTATCTTATTTTTGTTCATTTTATCTTAAAATTACTTCATTTCTATTTTCATGTTTTCACGTTAACAATTATTCTCATATGATCAGACCTATATATATATATTCAAAACTAAATGAAACTTATGCTACTACTATACTGAGCTAGTATTATTTGAATAGGATTGATAGTTTTAAGCTCACCTTGAGAGATCTTTCAATTCTTCTTGTTGCATTGCTAGGGAAATATTGAAACTGAGTTTGGCGAGCTCAAAGATAATTGGGTTCTTGAGGGGCCTTTTCGCGTAAGCATCTAAGAACCATCTTGCCTCTAGCCTTTGAATCCTCCAGTGAAGTGGGATCTCCAATGAATGACGAATCCATGATAATAGATTGTTATCAATATCAACACCACCACCCTCCTCCAATTTTGTCTGAAGGATTTTGGTGGCAAACTGTCTAGCTATCTCTAGTGTATCTTCACCTTCTCTCACCAAGAATGACGCCTCGTAGAGTTGCAGCACTCCTTTCGTATTGTCAGCAAGGCTTTGCTTGAAATCCATACCCTCCCCGTTCTTGAAACTGTCGAAGACTTCTGCGATCGAAATTAAATGACGATTTAGATTGAAATAATAATATTGCTGAAAGAAAAAAATTAGATATATGTAGCGATCAGCAGCACCATGGGAGACGTCAAAACCGTGAAGTCTGAGGAATCTGAATCCAAGAGCTAAGAAATACAAATCCACTTTCTCTGTTTTAATACTGTGGAAACATTTGTATATGAAATTTAATATCGTTTTAATTTCGTCCTTGAAAAAATAGGACAATGCCAGATTTGTCAAGTCTTCAATCAACTCCAACTGCTGAACTGCCTCCATTTCTTGCTTCAACTGCAGCTTCACTTCCGCAATCAGCTCTTCCTGCCTTTCCAAGTGCCCCTCTCCCTGCACAGGTTTATATATTGCAATTAGTTGCAACTTGCAAATGAAGAATTTATAAATATGTATATATATATATAGAGTGTAAAGATCCTCATTTCTCTCAATAAAACTGGTCTGTTAGGAAAAGGGACTTTCACAGTTATATAGTGGTATAATCTCATGTCCACATTCGATATGGGATATTCGATACACTGCTCTCATGCATAACATGGAGTTTCACGGGATCCATCATTGGGATTGTTGTGAATTTAAGTGATTGCAAACACAGATGACAAACAGAAAATAAAGAACACAAAGAATTATAGTGGTTCGAGGTAAGTTCTACGTCCACTCTCCAAGCCTACACATGTAATATATATTATTGAAGGTAAAAGAACATAATTACAGGGTTACAAAGTTATCAGGGAACACAACCCTACTCTCCCTCTAGACTAATTAGTCTTTTTTAGCGACTACATTGTGTTTGAGCCACTTTACAATGGCATGGAGCACTGATATTTATAGGGATAGATTCCTAAATACAAAAGAAAATCAATCATGATATAGTAAAGATATTCAAATCCTAATCTAGATTAATATTTATCCAAATCTTATACTGATAAGTGATAGAATATTAAGATATGACGATATATGCATATCTAGGGTTTCCTATTCTCTAGGGTTTTATATCTAGGGTTTAGTATTTTTGCATATCTTGTATTGTTTTTCATATCCTTTCGCTCTCTATTTATATTCATCAATAAACACTTTTACGTTTGCGGAAATCCCTATCATGGTATCAGAGCTATCGAACAAGGTAACAAGATAAGCCATATTTTTCCACATCTCTAATGTGGGACAATTGGGTTTGTCAATCCCAACAAGGATAAATCGGGTCCCACATCGAACCGAGCTGACTTTGATACCATGTAAAGATCCTTGTACCATTATATGGTGATGGAATATTCCTAGGTCACAACCGATGTGGAATATTCAACAAAGAGAGAGTGTTAAAAGAAATGACCTTGTACCGAGTGGTGTCGAGTGATTGAAGGTAGTTGAAGTCCCATGGCGTAGGCTGGTAGTTTCCAGAACGTCGGGTTTCATCGGGGGCCGTGTCAACATCGTTCAGCTGTGAGGAGCAATAAACACGGCGGCGAGTAGCAGCGGCGGTAGAAGCGACACGGCGTGGTTTGGAAGCTCTGCTGAAAAATTCAGCTGGCTTGTTGAGGACTAGTGCCGCACTGATGCTGATGGTAGACATTTTTGTGCGTTCTTGGACTTGGTTTCTCTTCATAAATATACTGGTGTTAAAACCGTGACACACGTTGCATGGTAACATATCAATCCATAGTAAAAGAGAATAGTGTCTATTAACTGTTCCGTCAAAATCATTAATTAATTTTATTTTTACTTTTTAAATTCTACTATAATATAAATATATACTCAAGGGCACAATAATCAAGGAATGTATGTAGAATAAGTTGAGTAGAATTAATATTTTATTCTTGAATGTGAAAAAATAACTTTTTTTAGTAATGAGACAATTAGGTTGAGACAGACCAAAATGAAAGTGGGACAATTAAGTTGGGACGGAATGAGTAATAAACAATAATAAAAACATAACAAAACTATATTTGTGACTTTTCTTTAAAATATTAAATCTTATTGATTTATTATATTTATTATGTTATTAAATAATAAAAATATAATATTGTTTTCATTTTTAGATCATATTTAAATCAAATCTCACATACTTTGTGTTTGATAATTCTTTTTATTTTTATTAAATTTATATATATAGTTTGATGTATAATACAATTGAATAAAAATTAAATATATGTAAAATAAATTTCTAATGTAAATTATAAATTAAAATATATATTTGATTCGCGTATCTCGCGGGTGCAAATCTAATTTTATATTAAGGGAAATTTATTATTTTGAATTTATACATTTTATTAAAATAAAATCAATCTTAGTTCCATTGACAGATATATATCAAGAAAAATATTTAATATTTTCCGAAGTATATATTCTATTCCATATACAAATTCTATGAAAATTATATAAAAAACACTAAATATAAATATATTGATAGAATATAAATTGTATACATCTAATGTATAAGTAAGAATATAAGTATATTTTTGGATTATGAATATATTAAATTCGTTCATTTGTTAATTGAGTCATCTTGATATCTTTTTACCCATATTTATGGTTATAAGATTTTGATTTTATCTGATTTTCATGTATTTTTAATTCTTACAAGTTATCTACTACGTAGAGGATAACAAAGACTTCGATATTTTCTAAAATATTAAATTTTAAAATTGACATATTTGAAAGAATCTTTAAATAATATTCCCTCTGCCCCAAAACAATTGTCTTGTTTTCCTTTTTCGTTTGTCCCAAACAATTGTCTTCTTTCCTAAAATGGAAAGTTAATACACACTCACTAATAAAATATTAATTTCATCTATCTCTACTCGCATTAGTATCTGCGTCATTTCCAAACCAGACAATTGTTTTGGGACGGAGGTAATAATATTTGAGAATTATATATACTTTTCTTATCAATTTTTTTGAACAAATATATTTGTTCAAACTCATGAGCTAGATCCATGAAATTTCGACCCGACAACTTAACGAGCAAAAGAATCCCAACAAGTCAGCTGACACTAATTGATCCATAGCTCCATCGACCCTGCAGACTCATTAAGACTATCTTCATCAGTGACCCAGCGTGATCCAATCATTTATTAAAATATTCATTTCTCTTTCATCCACTACACAATATACAACCTAATATTATTTACTATTTCTATTAGTGACCCAACCCAACCTAAACTTATAATAAAAATATTCATTTCTCTATCTTCCAATAAAATATAAAAAATATTTATATTCATAATTATAATAATAAATTATATACTAAATTTACTTGACAAATAATAATTATTATTATTAATACAAAATAAATATAAATTGAAAAATACAAACTGCAAATAAAATTAAACTATTAAAGTACAAGTGAATGAAGATTGAAGATACAAACAACAAATAAAATAAAATTAACACTCAACTGCAGATTGAAAAAAGTGGGAGGCGTCAGAGATTGGGCAACAACCCTAAGTCATAAATCTTGTCTCATTTCTCCAATTTTTTTAATATTTTTAATATAAAAATTTTTTAGTTTTGTGTGCATGATTCATCCAAAAGTCGCCACTGTGGATGGTCTAATCCCAGAAGTCCATCGATCCCGAATATCCACCGACCCAAGTCATTTGGATATGATAGGAGCTAGGTTGGGAGAATTTTGAGTTGCTACCAGCAGGCCACATCAACCGTAACCGTCCCAGATTTTTTGGGATCAGTTGCCAAAAACCCGGAGGTGTTGCCGACGAGGGCTTGGTTTGCAGACTTAACTTCTCGTTTACTAGCTAGGGGCATATCTACTCTATGAGTTGGGGGTACGGTTACCTCCAAATTATTTTTTTTTTTACTAGTAGTGTATCTTTAATATTATTTTTATGCATCTTTGATAGGGTTTTCCACAAGAATGAAACGTTTTATTCATGCGTATAAATAGAGAGCAAAAGAAATCTAAATGTATCTAAAAAGAAATACAAGAACTAGAAAACCCTAGATATGAATATATCTAAGCTAATAATATAGATATTCTATCATCCCCCTCAAGCGAACGGATCGATGAGTCGATGAGACGGAGCTTGCAACGAAATGTTTCGAATAGCGGACGGGGCAGCGCTTTAGTGAAAATGTCCGCGAGCTGTCGATCAGTAGGAACAAAATCAGTCACCAAATCACCTCGTTCAACAAGTTCGCGCACAAAGTGGTAGTCAATGTCTATATGTTTGGCGCGTTTTTGTGCAATCGGATTTTGAGTGAGGAAGATTGCACTCTTATTATCACAGAAAATATGCGGAGGTCGAACCAGCGGAATGCGAAGCTCACGCAGCAGGGACGAGATCCAAACCAATTCGCCAGCTGTGTTCGCGAGTGCACGGTATTCGGATTCACAGCTGGAGCGGGCAACGGTTGGCTGTTTCGTAGCACTCCATGAGACCAGATTTCCAACTAAAAAGATCACGTAGCCGTAAGTCGAGCAACGGGTATCGGTGCAGCGGGCCCAATCGGCATCGGAATAGGCGATTAGATCGTAGGACGGCTGGGCAGAGAATTGAAGACCGTGTGATAGAGTGCCTTTGACATAGCGGAGAATGCGCTTGACAGCTTGAAAGTGATCCAAGGTAGGCGCCTTTAAGAAATGACTAGCAAGATTAACCGCAAAGGAAAGATACGGCCGTGTAATTGTGAGGTATTGAAGAGCACCAACTATCGAACAGTAAGTAGTAGCATCGTCAAATGTGTCACCTTCTTGAGTTAGAGTTTGGCCTGCAGCAAGAGGAGTTCCAATTGGCCGAGCATCAAGCATGTCTGTTCGAGTAAGAATGTCGCGAGCATATTTTGCTTGAGAGAGAAGCAATTCGTTCGGCGTGTAAGTAACTTCCAGACCAAGAAAGTAACTTAGCATGCCGAGGTCCTTGATAGCAAATTCAGAGTGGATGCGGGCAATGAATGCCGATATATGAGCTTGACTGTTTCCTGTAAGGATAATGTCATCAACATAAACGAGAAGATAGAGTCGAGTACTGTAAGTGATATATATAAATAATGATGTGTCCGACTTGCTGCAGATGAAGCGACAGTTAAGAAGAAAAGTGTTGAGGCGTTGAAACCAGGCACGGGGTGCTTGCTTAAGACCGTAGAGCGCCTTCTTCAGGTGACATACATGATTCGGATATCGTGGATCGACGAATCCCGGAGGCTGCTGCATATAGACTGGAGCGGTGAGAACACCATTTAGAAATGCGTTCTTGACGTCAAGTTGATGTAAAGACCAACGACTTGCAACAACAATGGAGAGAATAAGGCGAACGGTGGATGCCTTGATGACCGGGCTAAATGTGTGAGAGAAATCGAGACCGGGAACTTGAGAAAAACCATGAGCTACGAGTCTAGCCTTGTGCCTTTCGATGCTGCCATCGTAGTGAAACTTAGTTCGAAAAACCCACTTCGAGCCGACGATATTGGCATGCGGAGGAAGAGGAACCAAGTCTCAAGTATGATTATTTTGAAGAGCAGCCATTTCTTTGGACATTGCGGCTGACCAGTGTGGATGCTTTGCTGCTGATTTGAAGCCCTTAGGTTCAGATGCGGTAAGTAGTGCCTGATGCAAAGCAGTAGAGGCATAATAGGCTAAGTGACGCGGCTTGAAAATGCCTGCACGACCGCGGGTAACCATAGGGTGACTAGGACCTGGGGGCGGTGGATCAGGAACCGCGGGCGAAGGCTGATCCGTCGGCGCAGGCGCAGGCGCAGGTGGAGGGTCTGGTGCGGAAGCAGCGGGAGATAAATTATCCAGATAGAGAGAGCATGGGCGAGATACTGGAGACTCCGTTGAAGTAGGAGGTGAAGCCGAGACGGAGATAGCCGATGTGTTGGACGATGATTTTGGTGCAGACGGCTCCAGAAAAGTAGAGATATCCAGAGCTGAGAGAGGGGCAGCACGGGAGGAACTGACCATGGGAAAATTAAGCTCATCGAAGCGTGCATGGCGAGTAACATATATGTGGCTGGGCGAAAGATCGAGACATAGAAATCCTTTGTGCTGCGGAGAGAAACCAATAAATAAGCAGGCGATGCTTCTGGGCGAGAACTTGTCAGCCGCGTAATCACGAAGGTAAGGATAGACACGGTAGTCGAACGGATGAAAATTTCCATAATCTGGAGATGAGCCAAATAAGACCTGTAACGGAGAAGACCCACCAAGTACAAAGGAAGGTACACGGTTGAGAATGTATGTCGCCATAGCGAACGCCTCAACCCACATAGACATAGGAAGATGAGATTGAAACAGCATAGTTAATCCAGTTTCAGTGATTTGCCGATGTTTCCGTTCAGCACGCCCATTCTGAGAGGGCGTATATGGAAAGGAGCGACGATGTATGCCTCGATCTCGGAAAAAAATTTGGACTGCATGGTTGGTGAGTTCTGAACCGCCATCACTTTGAAATATTTTGATAGTCCTTGAAAATTGATTTTGGACTAGGGTCGTGAATGTCTGCAATACAGTGAAAAAATCCGACTTGCGCACCAACGGAAAGAACCAAGTAAAACGGCTAAAATCATCCACGAATATGACATAATAACGATAGGATTTATGCGAAGTAGTAGGAGCAGGACCCCAGAGGTCGCACTGAATTAAATCCAACACATGCGAATAACGTTTTTCATTTAATGAAAATGGTAAACGAGAGCTTTTAGCAGTTTGACAAGAACTACAAAGTACGGGCTTTGGCAAACAAGAGGTAAGGGAAATTAAGCCTTGTTTACGAAGCAATGGAACAGAATCAAAAGAAATATGACCTAATCTACTGTGCCACATTTCAAAGGAAGCACGTAAAGCATTGCTAGCCAACTGAGAAACAAAAACTGGAAGAGCACGATCGAGAGTGTACATCCCACCACTACGATGTCCTTTTGCGAGAATTTCCTTGATTTGACGACTCTGAATAGCAAAAGAACGGTCAGAAAATGTAATATCAACTAGATAGTCCGAAGTAAGCTTGCTGACAGATAAGAGGTTCTTGGTGAGCGATGGAACCATAAGAACATCTAATAAATTAAGTGAATCGGAAATACGTGAACATCCAGTATGAGATATAGTGAGTTGAGCACCATTACCAACAACGACGCGATCAGAGCCGGTATAGGGCTGAGAGGCATCAAGAAAGCCATTGTCAGGAGTCATGTGAGCGGAAGCACCCGTGTCGAGATTCCAATCAGATGGTTGAGGAGAGGACAACGAAAAAGACGATGAGAGTGCTTCAGCAAGATTCGCAGTAGAGGATTGCGAATAGCGATCTGGACAAGCATCTGCGTAGTGACCTTCTTGTCGACAAATCTAGCAATGGGGAGGTCGCCGTTGCTTATTATTTCCACGACGACGAGAGTTGTTGTTGCTGCGATTATTGCCGTTGCCACTGTTATTGTTTCGGCTATCAGGATTTGATGCAGTATTTTTGCCACGATAATTTGAGGACTGCTGATTCCCATAGAACGCAACTGGGGAGGAACAACCACCCAATGAATCCTGAAATAACGCGAAGCTTTCCGCTTCGGAGAGGAGTCACAAAAAGATGGTAGAGCAGTTAAAGCCATTTGTGCAACCGAGAAAGAAGAGAAAGAGGGACCAAGACCACGGAGGAACCAGTGCGCCTTGTCCATATCGTCAATCGGACGTCCTATGGCTGCTAACTGATCACAGAGAGCCTTGAATTCGCGTCCGTACTCAGCAACGGAGCGAGACCCACGTTTGATGAGTTGTAGATCATCTTTTAACCGCAGCTCCCTTGCTTTCGATTTATTGCTAAAAGCAGTGTCGAGGGCGCTCCAAATCGAACGGGAGGTGGTGCAACCAAGAACCTCCGCCATGGCTATCTCCGAGAGAGTCGAAAGAAGCAGACTGACAAGCCGCTGATCCTGAGCGATCCAAGAAGCAAATACGGGATTAGGGTTTGGGGCGCCAGTCGGTGAAGCGAGAGCCGCGGGTGGGGGTGGAAAAGAGCCATCGACGAACTTCAAGAGATCTTGGCAAGTTAGCAACGGGACAAGCTACAAGCGCCACAAAAGAAAGTTGGAGGAAGAGAGCTTGATGGTCACCATGTGAACAAGAGTAGAGAGAGGGAGGGAGTCGTCCAGAGCCATGAGGGGCGGACGTGATTTTGGAAGGGGGAAGATTGAAGGATCGAATTATATGGTTGATACCATGATAGGGTTTTCCACAAGAATGAAACGTTTTATTCATGCGTATAAATAGAGAGCAAAAGAAATCTAAATGTATCTAAAAAGATATACAAGAACTAGAAAACCCTAGATATGAATATATTTAAGCTAATAATATAGATATTCTATCAATCTTCATATATTATTTATTAATATTTTTACATAATATACCCCATTTTAATGTTATTCATATATTGTATCTCCAATTGTAAGATTTTGTATCGGCCACTGTTACTAGCTTGGCTGAAACTATGTCCTAGTACTCCATCAATTAACACGCAATTTTCTTGTTCTTTTTGCATTCAATTTCGTTCATTTCTCGCATTTATTTTTGTCATTTAGGACTTCCGATTTGTTAATTAAATTAGCCTCAACAATACTCTTATTAAATGATGTTAAACATAGCTCAACCAAAAGTTTTTTAAAATGATTTATGTTTTTCACTCAAATCCTAAATATTTATGTAGATTTTTGGGGAGATCGAAAGAGTTGGTTTATACTTTATATGCACCATGGCCCATCTCAAAAGCAATATGATGATGAACTCAAACCCAACCAACACCTCCATTTCCAAACAATCTTGCTAAGTGGGCCACTACGATAGGCTAATTTTGTATAACTAAAAAAGGAAACAAAAAAAAAATTTGTTTATAAATATTTAAAAATATAATTCTTTAATATTTTATAATACATTTAACATAATTCACATTTAACATCTATAAATTGAATTTTTAATGATTTACACGACAACCTAATTTAATAATATAATCAAATATAGCAATCGAGATTTCGGTCAAAATACGTTTCAATCGAATTTCAAAATTCTCAAGATACATAAAAATATTTACAAATAATCTAATTTACTCACTCCCTACCCTTAGCTAACGCATAAGCTTTAAAACACGAAGAAAAGAAAAAGGTTAATTGCAAATTTGATCAAAACTCTTCATGATTTTTGCAATTATAACAAATTTTTCAATCTTTTGTAATTATAACATAAAATTTTTCACTTTTTGCAATTTTAACACAAAACTTAAAATCCCAACAATTACAATAAAAAAACATATTTTATCCCAAAAATTATCAATTAAAACTTAAGTCACGTGATTTCTTGTTTATTATAACATTAAAAACTTTTGAATGACAATTTGTGATTGTTTATTTTTATTATTTTATTTGATATTATTTAATCTTTATATATTATTATAATATTTTGTAGCTACTGTAGCAAAGTCTCAAAAATTTTAGCTTAACTTTTAAATTAGTATTTATAATTACATATACGAATCGCATTAATACAATTAATAGAATAAAATACAATTTGGGCACTGTACTAATTAGGAACGAATTGAATTTGAAAAAAAGTACCATCATTTAATTTATGATTGCATTCACAAATTATTCAAGTTTTTAAGATTAAAAATATCAAATATAATAATAAAAATAAACAATTACCAAATATGTCATTTATTCAAGATTATAAAAAATAACCAACGAAAAAATCACAAAAAATTAAATTTTAATTATCTTTGGAATAATATATAGTATATTGTTATTGTGAAGTTTTTATGTTTTGAGTTATAATTGCAAAAATTTAAAAGTTTTATGTTGTAATTGCAAAAAATTGAAAAGTTTGTTATAATTGCAAAAGTCTTGATCAAATTTGCAATTAACCCAAAAGAAAACGATTAAAGAAAAAGTTGTTGATCCAAAAAAATAATCTCCTATATTTTCATAAATTTAAATAATTTGAATATTTATTCAAATATTCGTGTAATTTTGATTATATCTTGAAATAGCGCACGTATTATGATATAACTGTACCTTTTCTATGATTAACTATGTTAGGAAATTTGTTAGAAATTTTCATATTATATATTGTTTTGGTGGATCAAAGTATGTAAAAGTCATTTTAGTTTATTTCTAGATTAGTTTCAGTACAGTCTAGCTACATCTAAAGTCTTGTATATATTTTTTTATCGAGTTGTAAGTTGGAGTTGATCTGAAGACCAGACTGATGAATCAGTCTGAGATGTGCGAGACTCAACAGACTAAGGTTCAAGTCGAATTTACAAATATGATATACATGAGTCTGGACTGACAAGTTTGGACTACTCCAAGTACGGGACTAGCCAATATGGCCTTATTAGTCCAGGATACCAAATTTATCAGTATGGGACCAAGCATATAATGTTTGATGACATCACCCAAGCATGGACTTGTGATTATTCAGTGGCTCCATCCTTCTCCGATTCCTTTTTCGACAAGATGCCTCAATCTATGGGTCGAACGCCTCAAGTAGTTTTCCTCGAGCCCTCGTGTTCATGCACAGCCTAAAAGGAAGACACGACAAAAAATAGTCGACGTCGACCGACACAGGGAAGTGTCGATCGATGCACGGAGTTTCTCGACGTCAATCGACGCGTACCAACGTCGATCGAAATCGAGAATAAAAATGCACACACGTACCAATTTAAAATTAAAACAAAATAAAACTCAATCCAGCAAATCCTAGAAAAAATTAGTAACAAAATAATATCTAACAATTCTCCGGCAACGGCGCCAATTTGATCACTGTAATTTCTACAGATAAATTGCAGAACATTGGCAAATAATTTTGTAAACTTGACTGTCGAACCCAAGGGAATTGTATGGAGAAATTATCTTATGTACTAGTTATGATCCTAAAATCTATTGTTTGAGGAACAGAAAATTGGGGTTTCGGTTTTGTAAAAGCAAAGAAAACAATACTGGAAATTAAAGAGTTTGTGAAAGCAAATTTAAAGGAACACAGATTCTAGGGCGAACAATTAATCAGAATACATGTATATCAATTATTTCGCATTGGTGAGAAATCATAAAAATACTATAACTTCTTGGTCGGACAATTATAGCCTAGGTTACTATTATATGAATGTGTGTGCTTTGTCGGCCTCAATAACACAGTAATAATCAACCCTCTTGAATCCACAGATTAATCCCTACAATTATTATCTTCCCCTAGGACAGAAATTTAATTATATTCAAATTCCTTTTCCTGTTATTAATTTTCTCCTCTCGATCTTTCAATTAATAACTATAAACCTAGAATTAATTTTATCTTTCGATCTTAATTCAATTCTAGATTCTAATGATTAAACCAGGAATTCAAAACCATGCAATGTTGAGTTAATCAATTAAACATGTATTCAAGACTAATCATTCATTGCCCTAGAACCCGCTAGGGTTTCTAGTCACTCACAGCAGATAGAAATTCAAAAGAAAACATATTAAATTGCATTAAAGTAAAGAACTTACAAGAAAAATAAAAGGTTTCGTGTTTCCCAACTCTCAAAACTCTAAGACTTGATTGCAGAAAATAAAACATAATTAAAAAGTCGAAAATACAAGGGTATTTATAGAGGTGGATGTGCATCTTATCAAATCTAGGGCTAAAAATATGAAATATTCGAATTAAATTGACTTTCTCTCTCCAGATTTATGCGTCGATCGATATAGGTTTCGCGTCAGTCGATATGGGCGCGCACGTCGGTTGATATGCGCTCAAGTCGGCCAACGTGGCATTCCACATCGGTCGACGTGAATTCCACATCGGTCGATACCAAACCTTCACTTTTCCAGACTTGATCATTTCTCGCCCCTTATGTGCGGTCTCACAGTTTTGGCCATAACTTCCTCTCCCGAACTCCGATTGACCCGATTCCAGTTGCATTGGAAAGCTAACTTGAAGATCTTTATATTTCCATGCTCCATTAGCTCAAATCACACGTGTGGAGGAATTCGTCACTGCTTATTTGAACATCAACTGCTTTCGGTACGAGTTTCCATTGAATTTGGCCTAAAACCTGTAAAAACACACCATGACACGCATAATACCACCCAATATTAACTCATGCATAGAATATATAGATACACTCAATAAAACTACATGCAATAGTAGAAAATAATATAGATAAGTGAGTAAAATTATGAACTTATCAAACCCCCCAAACTTGAACTTTTGATTGTCCTCAATCAATAGGCAAGAAGAAATGAAAAGAGCTTGCAGTTAAAGTGCAATGCCTCACAGTCATGGATCAAAAATCCACTACACACAAGCAATTTGAAAGAGACAGAAAATTCATCAACCGTGGAAGAACTCACAAGAAGAGTATTGATAACTTCCTAAAGGAGTTATTATTTTAGTGTTTTATAGGTGTCTTTTATGTACTTTTGAGTGTTTCTAACCTGTTTTAAGTTGTATTGTGTTGTATTTACCTTTCTTTGCATTCTATGTCTTGTATAGTTGCGTTTTGACAACAAGTTTTTGGCGCCGTTGTCGGGGAGTGTTGTTTTTGAGTCTGAATGCTATTATATTGCTTTATTTCTGCTTTCATTTTGTTTTTATTATTTTTACTTGTTTGATTAACACGGTGTTGTAGTGTTTTAATCTTCAGGTGTGAAAAGTTTGTGAACAAAGAAAAATGACTAATCAAGGTGGTGTTGTTGGAAATGGTGGAATCAACTTGGGAAATATCTTGGCTATGGCTAATGATAAAGACAAACCTATTCGTTGTTATGCAAACCCATTGTTCCAGGAGCTGAAACCAAACATTATGTGGCCTGAAATTGAAGCTAACCATTTTGAGTTGAAGCTGGTAATGTTCCAAATGTTGGAGTTCGTAGGCCAATTTAGTGGCCAACCCACCGATGATCCTCATCTTCATTTGCGGTCTTTCTTAGAAGTTAGTGACTCTTTCAAGCTGCAAGGTGTGAGTCCAGAGGCACTAAGGCTGAGGCTATTTCCCTACTCATTGAGAGATAGCGCCCGATCATGGTTGAGCTCATTTCCACCCGATTCTATCACCACTTGGAATGAGTTGACTAAAAAATTCTTGATGAAGTACTTCCCAGCTGCAAAGATTGCCATGTTTCGAATGATATTATATCTTTTAGGCAAGAAGATGAATATGTGAGTGAAGCTTGGGAAAGGTTTAAGGAGTTGCTAAGAAGGTGCCCCTACCATGGGATTCCTAATTACATTCAGATTGAGACTTTCTACTTTGGGTTGAATTTAGACTCAAGGATGATGTTGGATGCGTCAGCAAGTGGAGCCTTACTGTCCAAATCCTATGAAGAAGCATATGAACTACTGAACCTAATATCATCCAACAACTATCAATGGGAAGATCCAAGAGCTGCTCCATCATTAACTCAAAAATTGCCAGGAATTCTACAAGTGGATGCTCTCATTGCTGTTACTGCACCATTGGCAACAATGGGTTCAGCAATTGAGAGTATTGAGCATAACATTTGTCCCCAACCATTGTTGCAAAAGGAAAAATCTATGGTGGTATCATGCATTTATTTTGGAGAAGCACACAAGTTTGAAGAGTGTCCAACTCATCCAACATCTGTATGTTGTGAAGTAAATCTGAATTATTAGGAGAACCAGGGGAATGATCCATATTCTAACTCATGCAACCCAGGGTGGAGGAACTATACCAATCTTTTATGGTATGAGTCAGAAAAATCCAACGCTGCAGCATCTGAGCAGCACGAGTTTGGGAGTTCTGGTTTCCAACAGCAAAATCAGCAAAAAACAGAAGCACCACCTGGGAAACAACTGAATTATTGGAGGATATGCTCAAGGAATTTGTTATAAAAAAATGCAGCAATGAGTCAGAGTTAGGATGCCCTTATTCAAAGCCAAGCTACTTCACTTAGAAGTTTGGAAATGCAAGTTGGGAAATTGGCAACCGAGCTGAGAAATAAACCTCAAGGCTTACCGCTGTGTGACACTCTCAATCAGAGGCCAGAAAAAGAATTTATCAAAGCATTAACATTGAGAAGTGACAGGAAACCTGAGGAATTTTGCCCTGCACATAGTCAAGAAGCTGAAAAAGAATCACAGAAACAGATTGCACTTCATGTTGTAGCACAGGAGCAGCATATGACTGCTGAGTGGAAGTTTGCAACTCCACCACCACATTTTCCAAATGGGGTGAAAAAGCAAAATGATGAAATGGATGAGTGTTCTGCAACTGATGTGTTTGATGTTTTTGCTTGGGAAATGCACGAAGAGTTGTACATGGAGTCTGAGCAAGTTGAAAATGATTACAATGAGTTTGAGGAGCAATGTGGTGTTGAAAACTTTTAGAAATCTGAATCTCTGAGTTGTCACGTGGGGAATTTCAGACTCTTTCCACTGAACAATCAGAACTTGTATTGGACTCGTTGTTACCTTACTTGGAGTATGATGATTTGGAGGATGAAGACACATTACTCTTGAAAAATCCAAAACCACCTGATATTTGGTACATAGGGCAAGAGTTTAGCTCTTTGAATTCTATGGAAGAGATTTTGCTGAGAGAAGGTTGCAATGGTTTTGAGGAACAACAACATGTATCACTCAACTCTCAAGTGTTTAAGGTATAGATGAAAGCACTCAACAACATGTATGAAGAAATTTCTACCATAGGCTTGCAAATTTTTGAATATCTCCACTGCCACACAAGTCTAGAATCAAAAAAGACTTTCGATAGGTTGTAATGTAGGCTTTTCTAATAAGGTAGGGAAAATTTGGCCAAGTGACTAAGTCAATTGAGTTAGCTATTCTCAACAAATCAAACCACTTTCTAACAACATCCACCTCATCTCCTCATAGATATCAACAAGCTCATTTTTTTTTCTAGCTCATTTGAATCTCTTACGCTCTTTCATAATTTTATATTCTTTTCTTTTCAGAGAGGTTATGAGAATTCTAATTATTATTTGGGCTTTTCTCTCATACAACTTTCCACCCACTAATTTAGCATTTCTTATCCCCAATTCACTATCAATCCACCCCATACATACCACAACTCAGACACGAGCGAAACCAGCATTATTCTTAAGCTTATAGACAAGGAAAGAATTATAAAGGCTCAAAGTGGATAACTAGGGAAAATTTCATTGTGAAGGGATAGTGTTTAGGATATTGGGTTAACAAAGATGGCCTAACATCATCTCCTAAACTTGTGCACACTATGCAGTCTTAACACAGAAAATAGGCAAGTTCTAGAGAAATCAAAACACACATGTGAATCTCACATGAAACGAAATAAAGCTCAAATTTCTCACACAAGGGTTTAAAATTTTTATTCCACAGTTAATTTCAAATCAGCTCAATCAGCATGCAAGTATAAGTTTCAAATTAATCATATCATGCGGCATTCTACATTCATAGGCATTTAACCACATTCCCAATCAATTCAACTCACCCCTTAATCGATTCTAATCTCAATTCTCATTCAGGTTATCTTAAAACTCAAAAAAAAAATTCCCACAAAATAGAATAAAAATTTATAATTCTATGCAAAAATTTAAATACTGAAAGCATAATAAATAAAATATAGAATGTTCCATCTTTTGTCCACATCCCCCAAACTTATTTCCAACTCAAAGAGTGGAAAAAGTTTGAAAATCAGACAAAAGAGGGAACAATACCTGGTAGTTGATCTCAGACATCAACTTTTTATCCCTGGAGCGTTCGAACAGCGCGCGACGTAAATTAAGGTGGTTGGCACTTTGCGTCGACCGACGCAGGGATGTGTCGGTCAACGTGAAGCCTTCTTACGATCCCTTCCTTTGATCAAAGTGTAACACTCCGGTCTCTCGATTTTGATCGATGCCAGGCTGCTTCGATCGAAATCGAGACTTCACTGTTTTTTTAATGCTGCAAAACAAAGTTAGAGTGGCAAAACTCGAAAATAAAAATAAATAAAAAGAAAAAGTACAAAAATAAAAAAGAAAACACAAAAAATGTTGGGTTACCTCCCAACAAGTGCTTTATTTAACGTTGTAGCTTGACGATACCTCAATTCAGTACCAAGGGGGTCGGGTCCAGACTCACCGACCTTTGGCGTCCACCATGTAAACTTTCCGGTCCTTGACAATGGTAGTAAGCTCGGAAGGAAGTGGCTTAGTTGACAATTTCACCACTTTGTTTCCACGCTCCCACTCAATAGCAGCAGCTTCCTCCTCCTCGGACTCATCATCCTCTTCAGTGGTGGAGATCCGATTGCACTCCGCCTTTTTCTTGCTTTTGTCAATCACAAAGGTGATCTTCTCATCATTCGTCCGGAGTGTGATCTCGCAGCCTCGGCAGTCAATGAGAGCAACGCTGGTGTCAAGAAACTCAATCCCAAAGATCATGGGCATGTTCTCATCCTCCTTCATCTCGTGCACCACAAAGTCTACAGGGAAGATGAGATGGCCCACGCGAATGAGCACATCCTCAAGGATATCCTTCGGGCGGGACACAGACCGGTCCGCCATCTGCAGAGTGATAGTCGTGGGCCTCATCTCGCTGATATCTAGACGCTTGTACATGGAGTACGGCATCAGGTTGATACTGGCCCCAGTATCCCACAGTACTCGTTGGAATGTGCATCCCCCAATCTCTACCGGTATAGATAAACATCCAGGATCGCTTCTCTTGATGGGCACCTGTTTTTGCAGTAGCAGGCTGCACTGCTCGTGGATCTTTGTTGTCTCGTTCTCCACGAACTGTTTCTTTCCACTCATCAATTTTTGGAGGTACTTCATGTACCCTAGAATCTCCTTCAGGGCTTCGATCAGCGGGATGTTGATGCTGACCTTCCTCAGATTCTCCATAAATCTGGAGAACTTGGAGTCCTTCTGCTTTGCGAACCGCTGAGGGAACGGTATAGCTTGGGTTGGATCTGTAGATTTCACCAAATTTTTGCCCAGAATGGGCTTCGACTTCGACTGACTCAATGGCACGTCGATCGATGTCGACTTGTGCGCGCGTCGATTGATACTGGTAGCATTGGTCGATGTGTGAGCTTCGGTCGACTTCCTCTTCATTGAGCCCTCGTCTTCGCTCGAAAGGTCATCCTCACCATCCTCGACTTTGATCGACGTGGGAGGCACGTCAATCGAAGTCGAGCTGCCTCCTACACGATCTTGCTCCCTTTCATCTCCAGACTCGTCCCAAATCACCTCGGGACCCTTGTAGATCATCACAGACCTCAGAGTGATGGCTTTGCAGTCTTTCTGACCCCCTTGGGTTCACCTCAGTCGTGCTCAGAAGTTGTCCCTCCTTGTGCTGGACTCCAATAGTGCTTGCAATCTGGCTAACTTGTATCTCAATCATCTGAAGTGTTTCCCCACTCGGTCAACCTTAGTGTGCACCCCAGTTACTTCCTGCTCCAGCTTCCCGAATCGATGGTCTGAGGCCTTGATGAATTTGGCCAACAGATCATCCAAGTTGTCCTTCTTCTCCACACTTCTCCGTTTTGCACATCGAAACCCGGTAGTGGTAGCTCTGCCGCCTCAGGATGAGAATAAGAGAAACCATGTGATGGATTTATATACTGAAAGCATTATGATTGGTATATTATGTACAAGGTCGATTGGTTAATATACTAGGAATCATAAATGTTGTATGTTCATCTCCTGTCTGAATTAACAAACATGTGTCGCAAACGCAACTATCCTCTTATCTCGTCGATAGGGAGATCATACGGTGTGTAGAAGATCACGGAAGATTGTATGGATCGTTTGACCTAGCGAGATATAAATGGTTATCACAACTGAGACAGTTCCAGGATAAACTGTCGGTGTAGGCTGCAACATACGCGGTAATAAGCATCTCATCTTGGATGGCTTGGTATGCTAGTGTGGGGCACACATTGATAAGGACCTAAGTCGAGATCGATTCTTCTATCTAACATTAAAAGAATCTGTATCTTTATGGCTTGATGAGATCCTAAGCCTATATGAAGGTACAGAAGTATACACAGATTGTGTATCACTTTGAGTTGCAGTGAAAGGCTCTAGTTGAGCCTGTATATCTGTATCTTGGGTGATAGCAGTTTGTGTATGACTTTCTGGTACTGGAACTAGGTAACCACATCAAATATAGGATGGTGATATTCCCTGAGTAGCTCAAAAGGTTCGTTATGCTAAAGTCCTGCAGCCTGATTAAGTTCAAGCATAAGTGAAAAGGTTTGAGTGGATTGACTCAAGAATATAAGATGTTAATTAATTAAATAGCTTGTCAGAGCTTAAATTAATTAACAAATGTTTGTAACCTTAAATGTGGGGATAAACCGAGCCCATGCAACCTGTACCTCAAAACGTGGTAGCAAATAGGTAGGACAGTTTTGATTCTCTGATGGAATGAATTAATATTAATTAATTAATTATATTCTGGGTTGAATATGGTAATTAATTAATTGATAGGCCTTATTTGCTATTTGCATTCTGGTCTCTGGTCTGGCCCATGAAAACTCAAGCCCAATAGAAGTCCAGTATTTTCCTATAAATAGGCCTCATGTTCTCAGATCACAACACACCACAAGATCATATGTTGCACACAACAAACCATATTTTGGGAGCTGTGGTGATCGACTAAGGATCTGAGAAACGAGGAGGAAATTTTGCTTCTCAACCGGGCAAGGAATCCAAAGGGAATCTTCACCAGATATTCGGATTGAGTTGGGATACAGATCAGAAGATCAGATCATGAGGATTATCTTCTTTCTTCTCTCTCCTTCTTGTTTTCAAAAATTACATATTAATTTTCATAAGATTTAATTCCTCAATCTGTTAGGAATAAATCTTGGTGCGTGGGAAATTGGATCGAGGATCAAATCTCTACGCACTCGTTCTTTCAAGTTTCTACAATCCAGGTATTCCGCATAAACCCCCTTAGACATAATCAATAGGAGTATGCTAGGAATAATCATAGGCATAGCAATTTATTTTTTATATTCCAATCAACGATCTCAGCAAACGGACTTCGTGATTCAGTTTGTGAATCCCTTCACCATGGTGGTTTCTCGTCGGATAATGATATCCTCCTCGCCGTGGCCGATTCTGATAGCCACATTTGTTCATGTAATTCACATCTGCGTGGGCTTCGGGTTGCACTTGTGGACCCGCAGCAATAGAACCACCTGCAGACAACTTCTCGAGGTCTCCTCGCAACTTCTCAACTTCAACCTTGAGGGGATCATCTGCCTTAATTTTTTCCATAGCTCTGATTTGGGGCCTCCTCGGATTCGCCCATTTTTGTGTATAGAGCACCATTTTCTTGAATAGCTTTAGTGCCTTCTCCGTAGATTTGCTCATGATAGACCCCCCAGCAGCATTATCCACGGACTCCTGAGTTCTCTCATTCATCCCCCGGTAGAAGATGTGAGCCTCCTCCTCTGCATCGACTCCGTGACCGGGGCAACTCCTGAGCAGTTCATTGAACCTGCTCCATGCCTCAAATAGTGACTCATCCACCCTCTGATGGAACTGTAGGATTTCCATCTTCTTCTAAATAATGACGGAGGGTCAAAAGAAATTCGAGAGGAATTCAGCTCTCAATTCCCCCCATGTCCGGATCTTGCTGCAGTCCAGCCCGGTAAGCCAAGATCTAGCTTGATCCCTAAGTGAGAAGGGAAAAAGCTTCTGTCGAATCACGTCCTGATCTACCCCATTTTGCTTGATGGTGTCGCACACTTCCACGAATATCCGCAAGTGTGCACAGGGATCATCCACAGCTCTGCCACCGAACTGGTTCTGCTGAACCATCTGAATCAACCCGGTCTTGAAATCAAAATTATTGGCATTGATGCTAATATTGAATCCCTCATTGTCGGGTTGCGGCTTCTACCTTCTTCCCATCGCATTCGGATCCTCATCATCCGAGTCATCAATGCGCAGTCTGTTACTTTCCTGTTCCATCTGTCTTCTTCGTGCAGCCTCTCTTTCAGTGTCTCTTTCTTCTCTCAGCTGTCAAACTGCCTCGCGCATCTGATGCACCTCCTGAATAAGAGCTAGAGCATTCCCCGTTGTAAGCTGTGCATCCGGATCCTCCAAAGGGGGCATATTCGGATCATCCTCTTGTGGATTTTGATTATTCAGTGGATCCATCCTTCTCCGATTCCTTTTTCGACAAGACGCCTCAATCTCTGGGTCAAATGCCTTAAGTGGTTTGCCTCGAGCCCTCGTGTTCATGCACGGCCTGAAAGGAAGACAAGCCAAAAATCAGTCGATGTCGGCCGACACTGGGAAGTGTCGATCGATGCGTGGAGTTTCTCGAAGTCGATCAACGCGTACTAACATCGATCGAAATCGAGAACAAAAATGCACACACACGTACCAAATTAAAATTAAAACAAAATAAAACTCAATCCAGCAAATCCTAGAATAAACTAGTAACAAAATAATATCTAACAATTCCCCTACAACGACGCCAATTTGATCACTGTAATTTCTACAGATAAATTGTAGAACAGTGGCAAATAAATTTGTAAACTCGAATGTCGAACCCAAGGGAGTTCTATGGGAAAATTATCTTATGTACTAGTTATGATCCTAAAATCTATTGTTTGAGGAACATAAAATTAGGGTTTTGGTTTTGTAAAAGCAATGAAAACAATACTGGAAATTAAAGAGTTTGTGAAAGCAGATTTAAAGGAACACAGATTCTACGGCGAACAATTAATCAGAATACATGTATATCAATTAACTCGCATTGGTGAGAAATCATAAAAATAATATAACTTTCTTGGTCGGACAAGTATAGCCTAGGTTACTATTATATGAATGTGTGTGCTTTGTCGGCCTCAATAACACAGTAATAATCAACCCTCTTGAATCCACAGATTAATCCCTACAATTATTATCTTCCCCTAGGACAGAAATTTAATTATATTCAAATTCCTTTTCCTGTTATTAATTTTCTTCTCACGGTCTTTCAATTAATAACTATAAACCTATAATTAATTTTATCTTTCGATCTGAATTCAATTCTAGATTCTAATGATTAAACCAGGAATTCAAAACCATCCAATGATGAGTTAATCAATTAAACATGTATTCAAGACTAATCATTCATTGCCCTAGAACCCGCTAGGGTTTCTAGCCACTCATAGCATATAGAAATCCAAACAAAAACATATTAAATTGCATTAAAGTAAAAAACTTACAAGAAAAATAAAAGGTTTCGTGTTTCCCAACTCTCAAACTCTAAAACTTGATTGCAGAAAATAAAACATAATTAAAAAATAAAAAATACAAGGGTATTTATAGAGGTGGATGTGCATCTTATCAAATCTAGGGCTAAAAATATGATATATTCGAATTAAATCGACTTTCTCTCTCCAGATTTCCGCGTCGCTCTACAGTAGTTTCACATCGGTCAATATGGGCGCGCACGCTCAAGTCGATCAACACGGGATTCTACATCGATCGACGTGAATTCCACTTCGGTCGATACCGAACCTTCACTTTTCCGAACTTGGTCATTTCTCGCCCCTTCTGCGTGGTCTCACGGTTTTGGCCATAACTTCCTCTCTCAAACTCCTATTGACCCGATTCCAGTTGCATTGGAAAGCTAACTCGAAGATATTTCTATTCCCATGCTTCTTTAGCTCAAATTCCATGTGAAGAGGAATTAGTCACTTCTTTTTTGAACATCAACTACTTTCGGTACGGGTTTCCATTGAATTTGGCCTAAAACCTGTAAAAACACAACATGACACGCATAATACCACCTAATATTGACTCATGCATAGAATATATAGATAAACTCAGTAAAACTACATAAAATAGTAGAAAATAATATAGATAAGTGAGTAAAATTATGAACTTATCCACTTGCAATTATGATGACATCAGTATAGTTTTCCAAGTTCCAGTCCCGACGCAAATAGACAAAGTGCATGTCCAGAGGAACGTGATGGGTTTTTTATACAGAAATCATTTATTACAATGAGTATACAACGGTTTATTTCTCCTATCTGTCAAACAAACTTACATGTATATAACAATGGTATCCTCTTGTCTCATCGATAGGGATGATCATACAGCGTGTAGTAGATCGCAGAAGAGAGTATGATCACTTGACCTAGTGAGACATAAACATGATCACAGCCGAGACAACGTATGAGGATACGTCTGTCCGGATGGCTGCGACATTGTCGGAATAAGTAGTCTGTCTTGGTAACTTGACATGCTGGTATGCAAGGGTGGCGTATTGATGGACCGCAGTGAGATGTGTTTGACTATCTGACATCAGCGAATATAAGATCTCGTTCTTGATTGAGTCCTAACCCTAACGAAGGTTCAGGGGTTTGCACGGATTGACTGTTGCTTTGACTTGCCATGATGGAGAGCCTAAGTATCGTGCTCGTATATCCGCATCTTGGGTAGCAGCAGTTCGTGTAGTACAGCCTGAGACTGGGTTTAGGTAACCATATCTGAGTTATATGATGGGGACATTCCCTGAGGAGCTCAATGACATTCATCGTGCAAAGTCCTGCAGGCTGATTAAGTTCAGGCACGAGTGATAAGGTTTGAGTAGTACTGCTCAGGAATAATAAAATATTAATTAATTGTAGATAGAGCTTGTCAGAAGCTCCAATTAATTAATGAATGTCCGGTAACCTTAAATATGGGGATTCTCAGTTAAATGCAGCCCGTTCTCATAACGTGGTAATAAAGGGGTAGGTCAGTATTAATTCTGTGGTGAAAAGGAATTAATATTAATTAATTCATTGTGTCCTAGGTTGTGGACATAGGAATTAATTAATTTATAGGCCCACTTTATTATTTGCATTAGGTCCCAGGTCTGGCCCAAAATAAATATGCTGAATTGATCCCAGCAGCCCATTAGGGTTAAAACCCTAGGTCTATAAATAGACAGCTCTCCCTCATAAATTGCAACACAATTCAAATCAGTGAAACCCTAAGAGAGAGAGAGTGGGCGGCGGCTACTCAGTGCAGATGGGAGAATTTCGATTCTGGCTTGCACAACTACAAACCTGTGGAATCCTCACCAGTAGTAGATCTGAACAGCATTGGGATACAACCCTGAAGATCTAATCTGGAGAACATATTCCTCTTCTTCTCTTTTCTTTAATTAAATCTTGAAATTAGAATCTGTCTAATTTCTGTTTCCGCAGATTTGATTAATATCGCGTGGTTGATTCAAGTATTGAAATTCAAACGCGAAAGATTGGTACAGAGACAAAGAAATTAAATGAACCGGGGAGGCTATCAAAACCAGTACCGGCACGGGGGATACCAGCACTACCCGCCTAGAGCTCATCCAACCTGAATTTGATGTGCAGAATGGCGAGATAGTGGAGAAGAAGAAGGAGAGTCTTGATGAGGTGTTGTAAAAGTTCATTAAAGCCTCAGACTTCCGGGTTGGAAAGATTGAGCAGGAAGTTGTTAGGGTCAATACTAAGGTGGACCGACTCGGAAAGCACGTGCAGATGATCGAGACTCAAGTGAGTCAAATTGCTACCTCACTTGGTACGCAAAACAAATAAAGGAAGCTGCCCGGTACCACCGAAGTGAACCCCGAGAACCAAAATGAGTGCAAGGCGATCAAACTGAGGACTAGAACGAGCAACAAAGGTCCGGAGATACCCCAAGACGAGTTTGGGGGAGAAGAGGAAGAAATTCCCGCTAGAATGACCTCTATGCTGACCGACATCCCACGTATTGATTGACACAGAGGACGAGAGGTGGAGGATGTGTCGAGCGATGATAAGGATTCGATAGAGCTGACTTTGACCGCCGTGTTGATCGACACCCCACCTGTCGATCGACACGCCATGTCGAGCGACACCCCTGCACTCTGGATGACATAGAGGCCTGCCCAACCTGAAAATTCCACTTCCAAAGCTGCTCCAGCCCCTCCGATGCCCTTTCCTTGGAAGCAAAAGGAGGATTCCAAGTTCTCAAGGTTTGTGGAGAATTTGAAGAAGGTAAGTATCAACTTACCATTGATTGAAACTTTGAGGGAGATTCCGGGATACATGAAATACCTCCAAAAGCTGATGAGCGGGAAGAGACAGTTCGTGGAAAACTCCACCCTGAAGATACATGAGTGATCACTGTTAAAATTACAGATTAATTATAGTATAGTGAACAAATAAATTTATAGAACCCGAATGTTGTCGAACCCACAGGGACAATGCAACGAGAATATTTCATGTACTGGATGCAGTTTATCAATTCTTTGTTTGAGCGAATCAAAATCAAGATTGGGGTTTTGTTTTCAATTTTAGAAAATACTTTTGAATAAAATCAAATAATTAAAAGCGCAGATCCTAGGGAATTCAATCAATCCAATTAACATGCATAAACAATTAATCCAAACCCCAAATTATTATTATGGTGGAAAATCTGAAAAAGTGGAATCAATTCCTTGGTTGGGCAATTAAAACCTAGATTACAAATGTGTGACTATCTCCTCTCGGTCTCAAGAACACAACACTAGCCAATCTCAATAAAAATACATATTAAACCCTACAATCGAATCTTCCTTTTAAGACAGAAAATAATTGCATCAAATTATATTTTCCTATTGTTAATTATCTCCTCTCGGTCTCAAATTAACAACTATAAACCTAATTTAATTTTCATCTCTCAATCCTTCAATTGAAAATAGATTTTAAAGTCAAAACCATAGAATTTGAACCAATTAATTAGGGTTGGATTTAATCGAATTACAACATGCCAAAAGGATGGTGAAAAACCCTAGAACCTGCTAGGGTTTCTAGCCTAACATATTAAAAACACAAATAACAATCAACATAATAAATCTTACTTGAATCATAAAGAAATAGGAATCGTAAAATCTTGAATGTCTTCAAATCCCAAAACAACAAGTAAGTAAAGAAAAACAGAAATTTAAAGTATTTAAATGCTGAAAATTAAAGTTGAAAATAAAGATAAAGATGATACAACATTCGAGCTCAATATGTCCTATTTATAGATGAGGAAATTGAATCTTCAAAAGGTAATGGGTCTTAAAAGGAAAATCTCCAAATTGGGTGAAAAGCTGCCTTCCATCCTTGGTGTCGTTCGATATGGCACGTGTCGATCGACACGAAGGCCAAGTCGACATGCCTCATCTTCTTCCTTGTCGATCGATTCTCATCTCTTGTGTCGCCCAATCATTCTTCCACCTTTCAACTTCATCTTATCCTCTGTGTCGGTCGACACACTAGCTGTCGACCGATACAGAGGTAATTTGGGCGGATTTTTCATTTTTTTTCATCATCTCACCATTTCATCTCTTTTGAACCCAAAAACCTACAAAACTTAGCACGACAAGCGTAATATCCTCTATAAACAGCTCATGCTCAATTATTAACATAAAACCAATGCAAATGCATGAAATAATAAAGAAAACAACGTGATAAATGAGGCAAAATACGAGCTTATCAAAGTGAGCGGTACAGTTTGCTACTTCAAAAGCAGGTGGCGATCAAAAGGAGTGATCCCGGATATTTCTCGATCCGGTTAGAGATTGGGGGGATAGAGTTCCAACGAGATATGTGCGACACTGGTGTTAGCATTAATCTGATGCTCTACTCCATCTTCAAGCGCCTCAACATCGGAGAGATGAGGCCGACTACCATAACTCTGTAGATGGCGGACATATCAATGTCCCGCCCTAAAGGTATATTAGAGGATGTTCTCATTTGTATGGGTCATCTGATTTTTCCTGTAGATTTTGTAGTCTTGGACATGCAAGAAGATGTCAACATGCCGCTGATCCTGGGGCGAGAATTCTTGGACACAAGCGAGGTCGTGATCAACTGTAGGACTAGTAAGATCACATTGCACGCAAACGATGAAAAGATCACCTTTGTGATCGACAAAAGCTGCCAGTGGTCGGAGTGCAACCAGATCACCTCCATCGAGGACACTGATGAAGAGATGGAGGAAACTAAAGAGGAAAAAGAGGACAATGCTGCCATTGAATGGGAGCGAGGGAATGAGATGGAAAAATTTCCAATTTCACCATCTCATCCTGAGCTCACCGCTGTTATTCAAGACAAGATGGTCTACATGGTTGATGCACGAGGGAAGTGAGTCTTCGCCTGAACCCCATGGACTTGAGATCTGAAGTACCGTCGAGCTACGACGTTATATAAGCACTTGTTGGGAGGTAACTCAACCTTTACTTGTTTTATTTTAATTCCTTTTACATTTATTTTAAATTTTTGAGTTGAGGTTTCTTTGTTTTCTAAAAAAAATGAGGATGACCTCTGTATCGATCGACATCCAGGATGTCGATCGACATAGAGGTCTCGATAGAGACACACTTCGACCGAAGGAGCGGTCGACAAGAAAGCTCTGTGTAGATCAACACCCCGCCTGTCGATCAACACAGAGTACAAGCTGCTGAAAAATCAACGTCAGGATTTCTGAACCCTCTGTAGGAAAAAAAAACATTGATGTCCGAGATCAACTGTCATGTACAGCTCTTCTTCTTGTCTGATTTTCAAAAATTTTCTACTATCCGAGTTCAAAATAAGTTTGAGGGGATGTGGACAAAAATTTGAACTTTCTATCCTTTTATTTATTATTATTTTTATTATTTAAATTTTTGCCTAGAAAAAAAAATATGGATATAGTGTGAGGAAAATTGTTCAGTTTTAAACCAATTTAAACTGAATGTGAGTTTGAAATCGATTGATGATGAATTTGAATTGAATTAAATTTGGTTAATTGCCTATGAATGTAGAATACCGCATGATAGGATCTGATTGAAACTTACACTTGCATGATGTTTGAGTGGACTGAGATTGACTGTAGAAGAAAAATTGAACCCAAGTGAGATTGAGCCTGAATTTGTTCATGTGAGATGTCGCATGTATGTTTTTATTTCTCTAGAACTTGGTTATTTTCTATTTCGAGACTGCATAGTGCGCACAAGGATAGAAAATGATTTTAGGCCATCTTTGTTAGCCAGTTTATCCCAAACAATGTCCCTTCACTAAAATTTATCTCTAGTTAGCCACTTTGAGCTTAAGAAAAGTATTGGTTGCACTCAAGTCGTGAGTTGTGGAGAATCAGGGTAGATTGATTTATATTGTTCGTGATTGGCCTTTGAGTCGTTGGTTTTCTTTTCTTGTCCATGAGTTTATAAAAGTTTGGGTTCCTTCTTGTCTATGAGTTGAGGTGAAAAATGTATGGACAATAGTTGTGATGTGGAAAAGAAATGTAAAATAGTGGTAAATAAAGATTTGTGGTTGTTTAGCTCGAAAGAAATTAGAATTCTCATAAGCTCCCTACACAAAAGAAAACATTCATAAAAGCATAAGAGATTCAAAAAGAGTTTAAAAAAAAAAAAAAAAAAAAGGGAAGAACTTGATTGATAAATCTAAGGAGATGGGGTGTATGAAAGATTATAGTGGTTTTGATTTATTAAGTTGGCCACTTGATGGATTTTAGTCACTTGACCATAATTCCCTACCTTGTCACATTCAAGCAGTGGAGATTTTAAAAATTTTGCAAGCCTATGGTAGAAACTTCTTCATACATGTTGTAAGTGCTTTCATTGAAAACCCTAACACTTGTGTGATGAGCGAAACATTGTCTTGTGAGTCTTCCGTGGTTGATGGATATCTTATCTCTTTCAAATTGCTTGTGTGATGTGGATATTTGGTTCTTGAATGTGATGAATCTTTTGAGGCATTGCACTTTTAACTGCATGAGATTTTTATTATTTCTTTTCTTTTGATTGGGGACAATCAAATATTCAAGTTTAGGGGGTTTGATAAGCTCGTATTTGCACTCACTTATCTATATTTTTTTCTCTATTATTTTAGTTACATTATGCTTAGTTTTAGTTATTTTCGTGCATAAGTATATTATAGAGGATGTTATGCTTGCCATGGTGAGTTTTTACAGGTTTTTGGGCTAAAAAGTGACTAAGTGGTGAAAAGAGCCAAAATGATGAAGCATCTGTATCGGTCGACACCCAGGATGTCGACCAACATGGAAGACAAGCTGAAAACCCAAGCAAAAACCTCTGTGTCGATCGACACCCTGCCTGTCGATCTACACAGAGGGTTTATGTCGACCGGAGGAGGGATCAAATTGGAGATCGACATATGATGCGTGTGTCGATCGACATCGAGGCCGAAAAAAGAAAAACACGCCAGATTTGAATATATCTGATATTTTAGTCCAATACCTAGTTGAGATATATTTTTCCCTCAATAAATATTACTTGTAAAACTCGAAAATAGAAGTTCTTTTCCCATTCGAAGTTTTTTTATTCAAGACTTGGAATTTTTCAAGATTCATATTCTTTGTAAGTTCAATTATGTTCTTTAATAATATGTCTACTTTATTTCTATCCATGATTTGTAGCTAGAAACCCTAGCAGATTCTAGGGCTTTGATAATTAAATCTTGATGCATGTTTGAATGATTCAACTATATAGCATGGTTTAATTTCCTAAATTTAATTAATCGAATCAAGATTTAAAGAATGATCAAGAGATGAATTTGAATCTAGGTTTGTAGTTATCAATTGAATGATTGAGAGGTGAAAATTGGTAATAGGAAGAGGAAATTAATTACAATTGTTTTCTGTCTCAAAAAGGAAGAATTAATTGTAGGACTAAAGTCTGATAATTATTGAGATTGGTTAATGTTGTGCTCTTGAGATCGAGGAGATAGTCACATATTAGTAATCTAGGGTTTAATTGCCAAACACGGAATTTTATCCATTTGAATCTGATTTCTTCCCTATTGCTGAATTGATGAATTTTACATGTTAATGATTTAATTATCTGCCCTGAAATCTGTCTCTTTAATTACTGTTTTTAAAACCATTAAATTTCTGCTTTGTCATCTTTAAATTCCAAACCAAACCATGTTTGCAAGTTGCTCAAACAACTATAATTTAGAAACTATAGCTAGTACTTGGAATAGAATTCTCATACATTCCCTATGGGTTCGACAACCTTTGGGTTTTACAAATTTATTTGACCACTTTATTACAATTCATCTGGTATTTTACACAGTGATCAGTGAGCACGAGACTCAGAACTTTCGAGTTGTTGAGTTATTTCTTGGTAATCTTTCTCTCCAAGAAAGATTACAACAATCAATTACGCTCTATACTTTGACTCTTACAGGCTTATTGCCGCCTAGCTGAAAGTTTTGGGGAAACCCTAAACACTCCATTCCGGCGATGAGGAGGCTGCGTGGTGTGCCCACATCCAAGGAGCCGCGAAGAGAAGGCGAGCAAGGACCAGGCGAGTGAGCTTATAGATAGGTGGACGAGGCATTCACCGACAAGCGATAGATCGTATGAGCACCTGTGTAATCCTAATCTTAGTGAATTTCCAGACCTTGAGTCTGAAGAGTGGACGTAGAAATTTTGGATTCCGTACCACTATAATCTTTATCTTATTTATTCCTTTAATTCTTGTTACTCATTTCAAACTCAACACCCAAGTGTTGTAGTATATACAGAAAACTAACATTAAGCATACTTGAACCTAAGTACCCAACTAAGATTTGACAAAACCAAACTGACTTGTCACCATCAGTTTGGACAAGTGCAAGCTTACTGTAAACAAATTATTTTCTGTTGCGTAACTTTTAATTACTCTGATAAATTCGACACCAACAAATATATATATCAAATTATTAATTTTATGACGAAAGTAAATATTTAGTGCCTAAAAGTTGACACATCACCAGACACCAACCATCATTTGCAAAACTACATGTTAGGCATGCAAATATACAACATACTACTAAGGTAATTTTCCTAAATTTTCATTGTTTGAAATAAAAATTATAGTTTGACATATTTTTTAAACCAAACTAATAGTTTAATATATATTTTAGTAATATGCATAATTTATATGATAGTTGAGAACATTACGTTAATTTGCAATATATTTGCTACTTTACCCTTAGATTTCTTTCTTAATATATAAATAAATCAGAAAAAATTATGATTAGGAAATTAAAACTAAAGTAAATTTATTCAATCTATTTATGCTCGGAAGTATGTAATTCTAATAAAATTACATAATTTCTTTCTCTAATTAATATTTTGAATTAATTAAATCAATTTTTTTTATACTTTCAATAAACTTTATAAACTTACTAATAAAATATTAAAATATATTACACATTAATAATTGAAAGATTTACCTCATATATTACATTCGATCTTACTTTAATATATCATGTAGATTTTATCGCATTGTTTTTGTACACGCATCGAAATATCTTTTTGTTGAAACTCGAACCCTGACTTACTGAGCAAAGACAATACGTTTAATTTACTTGCGCTTCTGTTTAATTGTGACCTTAAGCCATAATATTTCTTTCTTGCTTGTTCCTTGCATTGTACAAGAGATGTTGAGTTCTTCTTCCCATTGCCTCTCATCTAAATCTTCTTACATATACAAATATTTACCTTTTCAATGCTTCACTCATTCCGGCTTGAAGAAATGGATGGCGATTCCTTGCGTTGCAATAGTCCACACTGCTCCAAACACTAGAAGAATGCTCAGCAGCATCCCAAGAGATCCGAGTGAGCAATTCAGGCACCACATTGCGCTGTACCTAGGGGGTTTCTGAATCCTGACCCACATCAGGCATGGATACGCCAGAGTCACCGGTAAGGCGATCCCTCCGATCAACCCGGCCAAGTTTTTCAAGAACGGCAGAGCCACTGAGATGAAGAAGGCGAGACAGGCGAAGAATACTCGTATCCCTGCTCTCACCCACCACGGGCATGGCCCGTTCTTGTTGCTCGTGTATCTGAACTCGAGGTTGTCGAAAACCGGCATCGCGTATATCTGGAATGAAGTAAGGCAGTTGATCACGACGAAGAGGCTTGTTAGACCCAGAACGATCCTTGGTGTGTCGTCTCTGTGGTACTTGTCCAACGCGCTCAACATTCCTCCGTTTGCGGGTATCTGTAAGAATTCTTACAGGTTTAGTGACACGTAATTAAGTAAAAATATCAGTTACGTTAAAGTTAATCTCAATACTATATATATATAGGGAAGAGATCAAATGTTAAAAAGAGAAATTAAAGATATTAAATAGGAATAAATCCTAGACCTTTGATTTTGATGGATAAATGACCAAAATTGAATTTTTTAGATTGACAGTTATCTTTTTATTTTTTTTATGTGGGTGGTTATGCAGTTAAATGATGAATAACATAAAAACTAAACAAGCATAATATACTAACTAATCAAACATTATTAGCATTTTAGCACAAACAATTTTTTAGCACAAAATCCGTTCCCTTATGCTTGATTAGTTAGTATATTATGCTTGTTTAGTTTTTATGTCATGCATCATTTAAATGCATAACCATCCAAATAAAAAAATAATTGTCAATCTAAAAAATTCAATATTGGTCATTCATCCATCACAATCAAAGGTCCAAGATTTATACCTATTTAATATGTTCTAACAGTTTAGCATATGATCAGTAAAACAGAAAAAGTCTAGATTTCTCTTCATTCTAGCCCTCACACTCTCTTATTTTTCATTTCAGCCCCCTCTTCTATTGAATGACTCGGCGATGTATTAAGTTATTTCATCAAAATATCATATCATCCCATTATTAAAATCGAAAAAAAAAAAACTCGTTTACCATATTTCCATAAGCCCAGTAACCCCCAACAGCCATCGGAAACAAGCAGCATCCGATGATTATGTAAGAGAACTTCACTCCTTTCCACATGGGCACACTGGATGGATTCTTAGCAGTCGAAGGCATGGTCCCCTGCATACACCAAACACATACAATATCAAACAATGTTGTCCGAATCCTTCGGAAATTTAAACTCTTCCTTCGTATATAACAGTTCACATAACTCTCATTAGTACGAAATTTTTTGAAAAGCATGACGGTCCCAACAGATGTTTACCTGAATCTCGAGCACAAGATTGTGGCCCCTGAAAGCGAATGCTATGATGCCAAGCGCATTCAAGATGTTTGAAACATTGCCGATGTCGGATTCCGACCACGCGGGCTCATACGACACACCGTGAGGTCTGGTCTTCGAGACGGAGAGCACCCACGTCAGAGTACAGTACGTGACGGCAGTGACTGCGCCGGCGAGAGAAACTCCGGCGATGGAATTCAGGTTGGGGAGCTGAGCCAAGATCAGCGCCGAGCACACGAACACGAGGTACCACTCCACTAGTGAGATAGAATTGGTATTACTGCAAGCTGAGCTGCAGATGGTGTGGAAGAAGATTTTCAAAGTGCTCCCTCCCATCATTATTAGGCTCACGCAGGTTCCACCAGCTAGGTACAGAGTTGGAAACAGAGCCAAGATTTTCCCCCATCTTTCCCCTACAAACACATTGATCCAATAAATTTTCAACAAAATCTTGAAAAAAGTTTCCTTTTTTTCTAAAGATGATTACCAAAAGCAGCCATGGAGAGCCTGAGGTATCGGCTGTAGCGCGCACCAGGAATAGATTCATGGAGCTGTATTAGCAGCCATAAGGTGTATAGTTGCCATGTAAAAGCCAAAGACAAGCTTATAACTCCCCAAACCCTGAAAAAAAGTAGTGTAATTGTTAAATATCCGAGTATACTATCATATAATAGTGAAAGTGTCGTCTCCTTACAAGCTTATTTCGTAGGGAGAAAATGTAAACTTTACATGATATCAAAATCGGCCCAAATCGATGTGGGCCCGAACTATCCCAATGATGTGACTCAAATTATCCAGATGATGGAATTCCCAATAAGGGGGTGTGTTAAATATTCCACTTGACCAGTAATATGGGAGTATACTACCATATATTTGTGAAAGTCTCATTTTCTTACAAGTTAGTTTTGTAAGGAAAGAAATGGAAAAATTACATAATATCAGAATCGGCCCAGTTGGATGTGGGACTCAAATCATTCCGATAATAGAATCCCAAAAAGGAATGTGTTAAATATCCCACTCAACTTGTGACTGATAGTATACTACCATATAATGGTCAAAATTCCCTCTTCTTACATGCGGGTTTTGTAGGGAAAAAATGAGAACATTACAGTGATCAATGTAAAAAAAAAAAAAAAATTAATTTACACACATTTTGGCATAGAGCATGAAGCTGAACTTACCAGCCAAGGGTGGTGAAAGCGAGAGGAAGAAGAAGGGCCTGGAAGCCGATTCCGGAGCTGAGGGTATGGAATGCAGCGTAGTAAGCGTTCCCGTTTCGCGACTCGGTGATCGGAAGCCATGAATCCTGAGGATCGAGCTTGGTGAGATGGCCTACTTCTTCAAGGTAAGTGTGCATGGTGGCTATGGCCTTCTTCATGGGGCTGGCCAGGGGAGTCATCATTCGGGCCGCGCTCGAAAACGGGCTTTTCGGAGTCCTCGGAATGGATTCGGGATGTGGTGATGGAGTTGATGAAGATGGATTGTGCAATCCCAGTGCCGGGATTGTTATTACCGGGCCTGAGTTTATTTCAACTAGTTCGCTCATTGTCGGAGATGGAAGTTTTCAGTTTGTTTGTCACAATCTCTCTCTCTCTTCCTCTCTCTCTTTATCTATGCTTTGAATCTTTGAAGTATTATTCCGATTGATTTGGGACGATGAGGTTTATATACAACTCTATAACATTTTTTTAGAAAAATTGGGGCCTCACATAATTTTTATAACATTTTCTGAATACAGACATAATAATTGTTAAAACCTTTTTAGATATATTGGATGCTGATTGTACGATGAAATCTCATCTCAAATTCAAATAAATTAATCGATGAAGTTTTGCTTTAGAAAATCTAATGTAGCCATTAACAAAATATGATACTCCCTTAGATTTCAATTATTTGGTCTGAGTTACTATTTTAGGATGTTTTAATTATATGGTCCAATTTTCATATTTGTATTTTTTCTGGTAATTTACAATTACATCCATGAATAATTTTAATGCTTAAAATAAGGATAATGTTGGAAGTTTATTAGAATATTAAATAATTTTTTATTAACGTGCAAGATCAAACTCGACCATATAATTGAAACGGAGGGAGTAATTATTTTTTCAAATGGACAAAAACACCCCTTAATAAAAATGAATTGGCAACACATTAGTGCATCTTGGCACAAGGATAAAATTGTCAACTCATGGACAAAGATAGCTAGAATCTGTGCTTTTTAAGTTGATTTGTCAGAGGAAAAAAAAAAAAAAAAAGTTGATTGCTATTTTATCCACGCTAATATTTGTTGATCTGAAACGTGGATGTGATATAAGACAAGATCAGTTTGATCTTCTTATTAGTTTTTAATTGTCTATGCTGTAATAAGCAAAATTATCTTATAAGTATTCAAGCTTTTAAGTGCATAGACACTACCAATTAACAAGGATGAAATTAAACATAATTTTTTTTTTTAATATTGAAAAGAAATATTTTTATAAAAAAACTTTTAAAATGAAAGAATTGGAGCTCGAAAAAGCAAGATGAATCATCTCAGTGAAGGGAAGTTTCCCATGATAATAACAAGATTAAAAGGACTCAATAAGTGGAGAAAATAAAGTGGATATTTTTGACCAACCCCACAATGGCTGCTGCATTATTATAATCACAATTATTTGTTAAGTGAAATAATTAAGAACTAAACTAGTGCATCACACGTAGTAAAGCTAGCTTTGTTTTCTTTCACTCAACCGTACCATGCATGCAGATTAAGATAACTACTGTTTCTTTTGAAGATTTTCATAATTGCAAAGATATGAAAATAGCCATTTTCTTATCTAAAAAGATCTTAAATAACAACTATTATGTATATATATATATATAAGAAAGCAAAAACATGTGTTAAGCACGCCTAAACGGTTTAGGCGGGTTTTATCCATACTCAAATGGGTTCACCCATCCCAAATAGGGTTTATTAATTCCCAACTAGGGTATATTAGATGAGTTTGGCTTGGGTATACTGAAATTAATACTGAAAAAATATTTACCTAGTTTGATTTTTACATTCAATCCAGTTTTAATTATATATTTTTAAAGAATAGATTAAAAATTAAAAAAATGATATTTGCAATTTTAATAAACTGAATATATTTTTTTTCTGATTTTGTAAAGTGCTTTTGCGAATATATTCAAAGGAGATTAATTAATTTATTTAAGAACAAATTTTAATGAAATTAACATAATAAAAAAAATTATGCAACCATTTGCGATCTAGATTTGCACCATTTGCATTTTTTTTTTCTATTTGGGACTAAAATAAAAAACAGATTTAAAAAAAAAAAAGAATAGTAAAATGATTTGTGATATGTTTTGATTTCATTTGCGTGTTTGTAATTTGCAATCGGTCATTTAAAATTAGGTATTAATGAAATTTTAAAAAAAAAATGAAATAATTAAAAATAATAATTTGCATTGTGTTTGTGATTTCATTTTGCTTAATGAGGTGCAAAATTAATAAGTGAGGGCAATTTAGAAAAAAATAACTATTTGTTTATTAAGTACATAATTGGGATTGTTTAGGACTTTTAGATAACTAAAGTGATTATTTAAGATTTTACCTCTTTCTCCATCTATCTCATTGAAGTAGTCTCATTTTCTTTTTTTGTCTGTCCCATTTTTTTAAAATGACAAATTTTTTCACACTCACCAATAAAATATTAATTCCACTACACTCACAACCTTTAATTCTCGTGCCGAAAAGAATTGAGACTATTTCACTGAGACGGAGGGAGTAGTTAATATCGAAACACATTCATATTAGACGGTCTTATATAAGTTTTTGTCGATACACAAAATATATATGTGTGATTATCGTTTCATTTGAGTTCAAATAGTTTTGATTAAGGGCACATCCATCAATCAATATTGGCGAAAAACGTGACCATTTTAACGACACCAAACAAACATGAGCAACACAAAATCCAGCCTTTAATGTTCTCTTTAATAGATGAAAAAGATGCCATACTTTTTGATTCAAAGTCGAGATTCTCTCTCCTTAATTTCTACGCTTTTATCTTCATTTACGTAAATTTTGCATAATTTATACACGTTTAGAAATTAAATAAAGCATAAGCTGCTAGATTGATAATGCTTTTTTACTCCATTTTTGTGCAAACATGAATTAGTTCTTCGTTTAAGTTTGAGATTGTCGTAAGCAGTGGCAGACAGGGACGGATCTAGAAATTTAGAATTTGAGTATTATGAATAAATTAAAAAAAAATCGAGGGTACATAATGTAAAAATATACTCCCTCCGTCCCATCCGATCAGGTACTTTTCATTTCGTTACATGAATTTCGGGGCTAGTGTTTAGTAGCTAATTGTGGTTGTTAATAAAATTAGCAATCATTATTAACTTGTTTAAGTTTTACAGAAGTAAATTACGATTGTCAATTTTATTACCGACAACAATTAGCTACTAAACACTAGCTCCGAAATTCATGTGCCGAAATGAAAAGTACCTAATCGGATGGGACGGAGGGAGTATAAATAATAGTAGAATAAATATTTAATAAAAGGAAAAAAAATGTGTTTGTTGTGAATAGATCCACCTCTGGTGGCAGATCCAGAAAATCTTCGTGAGAGAGGCTGAAATAAAAAAATTTGCCCCCACTTTACTTCAACCCCTTCCTATTATTTTTCTTATTTTCATACATTTTTCTTCTTTACGATGGGCTATTTTAAAAAATATCATATCACAATCCTATAAAAAGGAAAAAAAATTCTAACTAGGGGGGTTAGAGTCCTCTAGCCTTTAGATCATAAATAACAATGACCACAAGTTTTGTGGTCTCTGCCACATCAACAATTTTTTAAAACTAAAAAATAAAAAAAAATCTCTTTCCTAGATCGTAGGGACCATTTCAACCTCCAAAGGTCTGCGGGTCCCACTATTATTTTTACTAATTCTTTAATGATAGACTAATAATTTGTTCATATTTGTCTTCATTTTATTGGTCAATTAATTTTGCACTAGAATAATATTCAAATTAATATATCTTTTAAATAATAAAATAAAAATAAATAAGTAATATATTAAAATTCATAATTTTTTATTCTCTACAAATAGAGACTAATCTTAATATATTTATTTTTATTTTTGAATATATATATATATATGTGTGTGTGTGTGTGTGTGTAAACATACACTTAGTTATATTATCAAATATCATCTTTTGCATAATATTTTCCCTTGATAATTCTAATATTTTTTTTTACTAGTCACTTTATAAGTTATTTATTTTTCTAATTTAATTACAAATTATTTTTTATTTTAAAAATCAAATCAAATAAAAAGAATTATATAAAATGGTGTGATTGTCTGGTTGCTGATAAACTTTGCAAAAAATGCTGTGGTTGGGTTGGATGATGTTGATAAGAGAGAAATTAATAAAATATTAAAAGAGTTGAGTGATTGGGTGGTTGTCTAGTTGCTGATAAATATAATCTTATGTAAATTCGCCTTTGGTCGTAAGTGTTTTTTCAAAAATATTTCAGTAATGAACATCTCATGTATAAAGATTAGTTCAAAATTTGTGGTGTGAACAGTAATGCTCCTTTAATCAAGAGGGCCCTTTTGTTTTTTGGGGCAAGACCAAGTTGCCTTAATTAACATTATTTGCTAGGAAATTTCTGAAGTGTAGCCAAAACTTTAGGAAGAGTAGCTTAAAAAGTATAAAACATGAATATTAAATTTTCCTGCGAAATTCCCCTTTTTCTTTTTTAGGAAAAGGACTTTGAATATAACGTTTGTTTACTTTGGAATAATCAGTGGTGAGAAATTTCTTGCCATTTTACAATATAAATGCCAAGATTTAGTGGAAATCTTTGTTGGAGACATGTTGCCCTCTCAAAAATAAGGTCATTGAATAAAAATGTCACACAATTTCATAATTATTTATAAATAAAATATTTTTTATTGAGATGTCTAAGCTAAAATGTTATATCTTGATTATTTTATTAAAATTGGGTGCACCATTTAAATTTCAAAAGAATATCTATTTTTATATATATAGAAGAGTGAAATTTATTAATACCTATTTTCATTATATATATTATGAAAATAATAAAAACATTATATATATTCAAAAAATATTCACCGCACTATTTTGATATATTTAGAATTCTATTATAAATTCTTCAAAAAAAATAAGTTGGTTGAGACATTTTAATTAAAATATGTTTTTGTTCAAAAAAGAGAGGATTTGTATCGTGGCACAGACCTGACACCGACCAAAAATAAAATAAAATAAAACAATTTATTTTTTAAAAAGTATTTTTTATTAAGGAAAGAGACAGGCTGGGTTGTGGTCTGACACAAATCCGACACCGACCACAATTAAAATAAAATTAATTTTTTTTAAAAAAAATGTTTTTTTTTTTAAAAGAGGATCTGTATCACCGAACCAGGACACAAATCCTTTTTCCCTCCCAAACACTCACTTCCCCCCTACCCACACCAACCCCCTTCCCCTTTCCACCTATTATATTTATAGGAATTCCAATTTAGCCCGAAGTTCGGGGCAAAATACGGACTAAGGTCGATATATTTAGCCTGAAAATTTTTTAATCAAATATGCCGAGATCGAATAATCTGAAGTACAATAGGGCTGAGCCCAAAAACTGACAAGCTGGCCCAATTGACACGATTAGGTCCTTTTTTTAATATTTTTTTTATCATAATTATACTTCCAAAACATACTTATATTATTTAATATCCCATTTATTGATTAACTTTTAAGTTACATTATACAAATAGTTATTAGACCCTTAAAAACTATTTAATCATGAAGTTAAAATATATACAAATAATGATAAATAATAAAATAATATACTTGTAATATTTATGTATGAATATATAAAGATTGTGAGGTATTTTATATTTTTTTGAGAAAAAATAGATTTTTTGGACTTATTTTATTATTTTAAAGATTAGTAAAGTAAGAAAATATTTAATAATATGAAAAAATGTTTTATAAACTCATTGACCCAACAAGTTAGCCTGAAAACCAATAGGTTAGAGTTAAGGTCAATATTTTCTAACCTGAAAAATCTCAACCCAATTAAACCTGAACCGAATAATTCGCAATCTGATAAAATTGACCTGAAACCCGATATATTAGTTCGGTTAATATCCCTACAAATTTATAACTAATTGATAGTAACAAAAAGTTAAACTATTTCGCTCCCCAAAAAAAAATGGGAAACATATATATAATTTGATTATTTTAATAGTGAAGCTCCTAGCACCACCCTAAGCCAAAACCACTTTTTTAGCTAATGATGAAAATAAAATCCCGCTCCCCGTGGCTGCGTGATGTTAGCGGTGATGCCAATGCATGACGTCGTCATGCATATACAAACATCTTACACAATCTAAGCAAAATTTTTTTCATTAAACAATAATTCAAGCTACTCCTCGATCCCAAATAAATTGTTCATATTTTTATTTTCGTTTGTTCTGTAATATTAGTTTATTTTTCTAAAATAATAAGTTTTTCACATTTATTATTTAAATATTCATTCCATTATCACTCGCATACCTTGGTTATTGTGTCTGGTCAAATTGAGACAATTTAACCGAGACGGAGAAAGTATTACATATTGTTGAGGTTTGATTTCACGAGAAAATGGAGCCCTTAGAACTTTATTAGAAAATCGCAAATAATAACGATAAGCAAGAAAAATAACGACAGATAAATGGCAAGAATGGACGATGATGGATTAAATAAATTTAGTTTATTGGCGTGTAAATGAGACGAGAATTTGGCAGCGTTACAGCTTGATTTTGCTATCAGAGAATGAATACAAAAAATGAGCCTACTGCCCCTATTTATAGACAGGATAGGGGTAGGCAGGCAACAGCTAACCCTACGCGTCGAGCTGCAACGGCTCGCCGCGAATATCGGATCGGTTGCGGATTTTTCGAGGGAGGTTAGAGCTCCAATGTTCGGGCGCCGCCAGCGAGCTAGGGTTTCTCTTCCTGGACCGTCTCAACATCGACCCGGTTAGCTCCTCGATGGTGAGGCGCTCCTATCCTTCGCAGCGAGGCCTTGACTTAGATAGATTTCAGTAACTCATTGGTTTTGGTGAGCCAGTCTTCTGGGCTGGACTTGTCTGCTTCCTCGCCACCGACCTTTCATCGTGCTCAATATCGAGGAGCTCGGAGGGTCGGTTCCGACCTCTGGACTTAGATGATTCGGGACTCTTGAAATGATGCTCTGGTCGTTGGGGAGCACGTGGTCGCCGAAAATCCCGCAGGGGTTGCTTCCTCTCCTCGATTGTGAGCTTGTCTCCTCGGTGATGAGCTTATCTCTTCGGTGATGAGCTCGTCATGGTCGATATAGAGGACAAGTTGGGGTCGACGTTAACCCCATGTCTTAGGCGCTTTGTGTACTTCCTTCACATCAGGTGGGCCTGTAACTTTGGGCTGACGATTAACTGGGTCGTTGAGCTTAGTGGGCTTGGGCCTCGGGGGCCTATCCCCAACAATAGCCCCTTTTGATTGCAGGGTCTGTTCGGGACAGGCCGTGGAATCAAAACTTCGAGTTAGGACTCGATACAGAGTGCGGAAATTTGAGGTGTCCAAGAGACTACCCTCGGGCCCGGGAGGTACTTCCTGAGAGAGTAACTCCTCCAGGGAGTAGCCGGGATACTACTCCTGGTCAATACGAAGGTTTCGGGGAAGCGCAAGCGTATGACCGTGCGGGGAATACCGGGGTATTGCCCCGCGGGCTAAAGCGTGAGTCCGGGGGTCACGCGGGTTAGAATCATTCCGGAGAACGTTCTCTTGCACGGAGCAGTGCTCCCATGCGTGCACTCTGTTTGGGCTCCGTAGAGCGCTAGCGGGGTGAGTTATAGCGGATCGTGGGACACCTGGTGAGTTCCCGTGGGGAGGTCTCACGTTCCCGTAGAGGGTGTCGATCGCGTTATAGTTCTCCCTGCTGTGGGGTGTTGCTGCTTGAAGTTTTCTTAAGCGGGTCATGCATGAGGCGTTTTACGGGTTGGATTTTGGTTGTATGATATCCACTTAGCATATTTTCCACATTTCACTGTTTGTATGTTGGAATTCGTTGTACGCTTGTTTCTTGCCTTGGCTTTTATTCGTCAACTTGGACCTCCTTTGTCGGGTGGGCGGGTCGATATAGAGGAGCATAGGGGGTCAGTGTAGAGCAGTCGAGCACGTCGATGTCGACCCTCTGACTTAGCTGCGAAACAAGCGATGAGAGGTCAGGTTGGGCGATGTCTAGGCATCGCCCCTCCGACGCTCAAGTCAGTAAAGGTGTTATGAATAAATAATGATAAAATTATATGTAAAGACAAAATATAAATGTGTGTATCTGTATACTAATGATAGTATTTCTTCAAGTGTTTGATGTTCCAACTGTTCTGCACCCTTCTCCCTTCCAATGTTTCAAGCTGGTAAGCCCCGTGCCCTATTACCCTAGACACCTTGTATGGGCCTTCCCAGTTAGGGGCTAGCTTTCCTGCTCCGGACTCTTTCGTGTTTTGGAACAGCCTTCTTAGGACTGAGTCTCCTTCTTGGAAGCTTCTGAGCTTTAACTTCTTATTATATAACCTTTCTACTTGAAGTCGTCGCCGGGAGGCTTTGACTGTAGCGTCCTCTAGTACCTCGAGCTAGAGGAGCTTCCTCTAGGTCGACCCTCTCGGTGCTGACTGGCGAGCTCATAAGTTTTCTGCTCGTTCAGACGCGCGATGCGGCTCGGCTCGTCCTCTTCCTAGTTAATCTCAGCCCAGGCCTGCGAGAGGACCGAGTCCATGTCGTAGCAAGGGTGGCTAGTCAAGTCACGATAGAGCTTCGAGGACACGTCTAGGCCGTTCTTAAAAGTGAAGACCGCAGTAAGAGGAGGGCAGTTCGGTATAGAGGTGAGCTCCTGGTTGAAGCGCCCCACGTAGGATCTCAGAGACTCTCCGTTCTTCATGCGTATGTTGTTGAGCGCATCGGGGTGCTTGGCCACGCATCGGCAGTTGGAGTACTGCTTTCTGAAGGCCATATGGAGTTCCGAGAACGTCGAGAAGGAGCTCCTCGGTAGGTTGACAAACCACTGGAGGGCTGGTCCAATCATACTCGCTCTGAAGCTCTTGCACATGCATGCCTCGCGGAGGTTGCCTAGGATTGAGGTGGTCAGCATCTTCTGCTTATAGAGGGCTATGTGGTCCTCCGAATCAGTCGTCCCCTCATACAGCTGGAATGAGGACGGCTCAAACCCCGCCGGGACATCCGTGTTGGTGATGTCAGGTGTGAAGGGCGAGTCGGCATAGCTGTCACGTGGTATCAGCGTCTCTGGAGGGATGATCTCCGGGATGCGGCAAATGAGCTTCTCCAGTCCAGCCATTCGTGCTTCGAGACGCCTCTCGTACTCGCCCCATAGCTCCTCGGTGGTGAGGCGCTCAGTCGGTCGGAAGGTCTTTGCTCCCAAAGGACCATGCCCGAGATCAGACGTTGCAGGCGTGTCAAGGTCGATCGCCTCCTCCAAGTCGTGGGACAAGTTTTTGCGAGGATCCGACGGCTTCTCGCTAGTAAGCGGCTCTTCGATGATGGGCTGCTTTTTGAGCGCCTTCTCCTTGCGAAGCTGCTCGTTCTCCTTCCGCAGGGCGTGGTTAGTGGCGTGTAACTCCATGATTCTGGAGTCCGTCTCTTTCGCGCGATGCCGGTTCTCCTCGGCCTCCTCAGCCAATCGCGCCAGAATAGTGTTTAGCATCTCCGGAGGCACGGCCTGGGCGTCGCGGTTTGCAGGGTTCGTCGCACCAGCTCGTCGATAGGGACGAGGTCCCTCGACTTAGAGGAGCCCGGTGGGGGAGCCCCAGCCGTCTCCCCCGTTTGATTTCCAGCTCTCTCGCTATTACCTGCCATTGAAACAACGAAAAAGTAGTCCCAAGGGCCCCACGGTGGGCGCCAAATGTTGAGGTTCGATTTCACGAGAAAATGGAGCCCTTAGAACTTTATTAGAAAATCGCAAATAATAACGATAAGCAAGAAAAATAACGACAGATAAATGGCAAGAATGGACGATGATGAATGAAATAAATTTAGTTTATTGGCGTGTAAATGAGACGAGAATTTGGCAGCGTTACAGCTTGATTTTGCTATCAGAGAATGAATACAAAAAATGAGCCTCCTGCCCCTATTTATAGACAGGATAGGGGTAGGCAAGCAACAGCTAACCCTACGCGTCGAGCTGCAACGGCTCGCTGCGAATATCGAACCGGCTGCGGGTTTTTCGAGGGAGGTTAGAGCTCCAACGTTCGGGCGCCGCCAGCGAGCTAGGGTTTCTCTTCCTGGACCGTCTCAACATCGACCTGGTTAGCTCCTCGATGGTGAGGCGCTCCTATCCTTCGCAGCGAGGCCTTGACTTAGATAGATTTCAGTAACTCATTGGTTTTGGTGAGCCAGTCTTCTGGGCTGGACTTGTCTGCTTCCTCGCCACCGACCTTTCATCGTGCTCAATATCGAGGAGCTCGGAGGGTCGGTTCCGACCTCTGGACTTAGATGATTCGGGACTCTTGAAATGATGCTCTGGTCGTTGGGGAGCACGTGGTCGCCGAAAATCCCGCAGGGGTTGCTTCCTCTCCTCGATTGTGAGCTTGTCTCCTCGGTGATGAGCTCGTCATGGTCGATATAGAGGACAAGTTGGGGTCGACGTTGACCCCATGTCTTAGGCACTTTTGTGTACATCCTTCACTTCAGGTGGGCCTGTAACTTTGGGCTGACGATTAACTGGGTCGTTGAGCTTAGTGGGCTTGGGCCTCGGAGGCCCAGCCCCAACACATATCATATTTAATTGTGTTTGTTTGATTTCGTTAAAATGAGTTAAATTGCAAAATATTGATCACTTGATTGATTTAAAAGAATACGTGATGCTATTTACAAGCAATAGCACTTATTTTTCTAATTAATTAGATACAATTTGATTATCTGACGGTTGAATATCCCACATCGATTGTACCGGTTTTATAGGAAGAGAAATGAGAATTTTCATCATCATAATATTTCATCTATTTCTGTTTATAATTGCAAGTAATTCATGACTCGCGAGGTCTTAACAAACCGACACTTCTAACTTATAAGGATGAATTTTATTCTTTGATTTTGAAAAAAAAAATAACAGTTTTCAATTTATATAAAAAATATTTATTGAACGACGACAATAATTACTATGATATTGTATTGAATTGGGGTAAGCCGACAAGTAAATTCAAATGATTGAATCAAACCATATAATATGAGTAGCTTTATTTTAACTTTTTTCGTCACCAATTAAAGTAAAAAAGAAAAACCATCACTTTTGCGAAAGTTTTGGTCTGACCGTTGATTGATCACACAATAATTTGAGGTGTTCAATTGTGCACAGCTTTTGACTGTGCTTACGAATGTTGTCAGACATAATTAATTACCGTAGTCTCTTTCGATCTATTTTAGTAGTCAACCTTTCAAGTAGTATGTAATTTAGTCATATTAGTCTTATATTTATTTTCGATCTATTTTATTTATTAGTCTCATTTTTTAAAAATATAAATTTTTTTTACACTCACCCATAAAATATTAATTCTATCACACTAACTTTTAATTTTTGTGCATTCACCTCATCTTTAATATGATGGGATGGAGGGGTATAAATTATTTTAAATGAAAGTAACAGCTATTACTCTCTCTATCCCATCTTATTAGTCTCACTTACCTTTTTTATTTGGCTCATTTATTAATCTCGTTTTCTAAAATGATTTTTTTTTTCACACTCACCAATAAATAATTAATTCTACTACACTCACATATATTGGTTTCTGTGTCATTTTCTTTCTTTCTAAGAATAAAGAACTCTGCAGCTCTGGATTCCACCTCTGCAGAACTAGTGCTTAGTTTTGAGATAATAATTTCTTAACCAAATTACTTTAATTAATTGATAAAATGTAATGATATGCGACGAAACAAGGACTGATCATCAATAGATCGAGTTCCGAGATTAAAGTTAATGCGCAGTGCGAAAGCATGTGGGTGGGTGTTGTGGGCCCAAGTATTAAGTTCCCAGTTAACTCTTAAAGAGTCAATTGGCAGTTGTAAAACTTATTAGTCAAATAGGTTTTAAATCTTGATAGGAGTATTAGTTATACACCAATAACTGATGAGTCATTTGTTGGGTTTCAAATAAGTTGGAAGCAACAACCCAAATAACTGAAAGGAGAAATCAGATAAGATTGATAGTGGTTCGGGAGCCAACTATCTATACATCTATTCTTCGTTCTCCATGAACACAAATCACTAACTTCCAACTGCATACGGTAATTTGATACAAGTTACAATGGTTATTATTCTCCAACAAGAGTCTTCAACTGACTTCAGTTGCAGTCACCACAGTTGGTTGAGTTTTACCAAACTTCACGTGCTTGACCCTTCCTTCTACAACTTCAGCTTCACACAGTATTTGAATACAAGTTAAAACTTTTATTCTTCTACGGCTACGTACAAGGTATTAAGGTTTTTGTTTCCTTCGCGATTTGGTTGGTTGATTCTATTGATCTGCGATGTCTCAGAGCCTTGGGTGGTGATTAGTTGATAGGCCTCCAGCGGTCTTGTGCTTGATGCATGAACAATTTAAGAGAGCCTTAGAGAGAAAATCATCTAAGCATATAAGGTTATGAAATATATTGTAGAATTTGTTATCAGTCTTTTTTACTCTTGATGGGGCATTTATAGGCTTGATTTGAAGTCTAGCCATTGAGAAATGTTGATACGTCTTCATGTTTTGCAGCTTAATGTTGGCATTCGGATGTCTCAGCTAGGGGTGGGAAAAAATATCGATATACCGTACATATCGTATCGAAAAAATATCAAAAATACCGAAATCTTGATATACCGTCATTAACGATACGGTATGATATCGTACCGAAAATCTACGGTACGGTAACGGTATGAGATTCTAAAATATAAGGTATACCGTCTACATACCGTACCGAATATATAAATTTTTTTTTATTTTAAATAATATAATATTATTCATATATAATAGTATATATCCTATATATTTATTTCAATAAATGTTCATAACTAATATTTTTCTAATTTTAATTCTTTATTCTCCCTCGTTCAATTGGGTTAGAAGAAAATAATAATAAAAATAGTTTTAAAAAATAATAATACTAAATATTTTTTAAAAAAATGGTTAGAAGTAAAAATAACAACAAAATGAGTAACTTTTTAAAGTTATTATCCTAAATAATAAAGTATCCCACATTGATAAAGAATAAAACACACACAAATGAAAGAATCTATAAATGAGCAACTATTTTGATATCCCACATCGGTTAGTTATCAAATACAAATGAATTGAGTCACCTATAAAATACATCTTTGCATAGCTAATTAGTGTTATTACCTAAACTATCAATTTAATTGGTGGTAATTGGGACAAGGTTGTCAACCACATAGTTGGTGAGAAGTTGCCTTAGAACTCATTTTTTTAATTAAATAATAATTATATTAATATTTATATATTATTTTAATTAATAATATTCGGTACGGTACGGTATACTGTTACGATATATCACGTTATACCGTAAAATTTCGGTACGGTATGGTACGATATACCCTTATTACGGTACGATAAAGGTATTCAGTTTATGTTATACCGAAATTTTGGTATACCGATAGTTACGGTACGGTAACGGTATGAATTTTTTCATACCGTAAAGTTCGGTACGATATATGGTACGGCGAAAAATTTTCGGTATACCGTACCGTCCCAGCCCTAGTCTCAGCGCTTATATCTTCCATCCTCTTTTCCTCAGCTATTAACTTTCAACTGGTACTCTTCTCGCAGTCGATCACCTTCTTCTCTTCTGACTATTAATTATGGCTCTCATCTCATAGCTGTTAACTAAGTGACCACTTATGGATGTAGTGAATTGATCTTTTTATTTAGTTAATTCTTTGATTCATCAAGTCTTGGGGTTTCATACACTACCAAAAATTTGCAAAAAAAATTTGCGACCAATCCGTCGCAAATTTTGTGACGGAATTTTTTGGTCGCAAATTAATTTCCTTCAAAAACTTAATTTCGGTGGTCTGCATCCAAGGGGATTCGAACTCGGCACCTCTAGCATGCAAGTTGCGCGCATTGCCGCTAAACCAATCACACATCTCATTTAATATATGTACTAAAATATATATATATATATATATATATATATATATATATATAT
>JAPKLW010002097.1:48788-59034 GCA_026898455.1 Plectranthus barbatus
TATATATATATATATATATATATATATATAGGGGTGCATTCTAGGCTGAACTCATCTCCCTGAATGAATTATGAAATTTCATTGTAGTGTGTGTAATTGATCATTATAGTGTGTATGATACCTCATTACAGTATCATATAAATAATGATCAATAATCCACACAACAATGAAAGGTTCATAGTTCATTCAGGACATTTAGTTCGGATTTGAACGCAACTATATATATATATATATATATATATATATATATATATATAGGGGTGCGTTAAAGTCACAAGTGGTCTCTTAGATGAGAGATGAGAATGAATCCTGTACATCCAAATCAAGGTTCAAACGGCTGAGATCTATTTGAGGAGCAAATTTCTAAAGTTGCATTCGGTAATATAAAATAGTTGCATTAACGGGGTAAATTTGTCATTTTTCATATCCATTAAATCTACAAAATAGAAAAATCCCTAATTTTATGCTCCATTATCCCTAGCTTTTAGAAATTTCGAATTTTAATGGATATTTTCCTAAATTAATTATTTTTATTCTTTTTCATACTCATTATATCTTAAAAAATCTTATATTTTTGCTGCATTTTGCTACTTTTTATTAATTTCGAATTTTAATGAATATTTTTTTAAATTAATTATTTTTGTATATTTCACACTCATTATATCTAGGAAATCCCTAATTTTATGCTGCATTATCGCTACTTTTATTAATTTCGAATTTTAATGAATATTTTTCTAAATTAATTATTTTTATACTTTTTTATCATTTTTAGTGATTTTGAATTTTAAAGAAGCATACTGCAACTTTTTAAGCTTATATATTGCAACTTTGCAGGCTTATATAATTCATATTTACAGGCTTATATGATGCAACTTACGTAAGTAAAACCAAAACATACTTCATACTTCAACTATGCAGACTTATATAATGCATATTTGCAGGCATATATGATGTATATTTACAGGTTTATATAATGCAACTCGCATCAGAAAAATACACAACAATATTCAAAAACCTTAATAATTCCATGAAGGATAATGCAACTATACAGGCGTATATAATGCATATTTACAGGCGTATATAATGCAACTTATATATGAAGAAAAAAATAATTATGAAATAAGCTTACAAACGTCACACACCCATCTCCCCCCCCCCCTCTCTACCATTCAATATGGACAATGGTTGTCGGCAACCAAACACCGTCGGCGAACAGTGAGCGGCGATGGAACGGTTGCATCTGGGGCAAAACCGGTTGTGTCTTCAACGAGTCGGACAGCGCCTCTTGCGCCACCGGTGACAACTTGCCGTATACGCTGGCTAAGATTTTGTTGCGTTCGCCACAATTATCATCGGACTTTTACGACGTCAGCCTGGTGGATGGTTACAACTTACCTCTGTTGATCCAGCCATTTGGTGGGTGCGAGTTGGCTGGTTGCATCGAGGATCTAAACCAGAGATGCCCTTCGGATCTGAAGACCGCTGGCAGCGCCGCCTGCAAAGACGAAATTCTGCAAATAAAAATTAAACAGATTTTGAGGATGATTTTGATTCTCAATTCAGAAGAGATTTTAAATCGTATGAGAAATTTTAGGAGGTAGTTATGGAAAGAATAAAAAAGGAATGTATTAATTACTATTAAATCCTTCATGGAATTAATTAATTATTAAATTAAGTAATAAAATAAAATCCAGCATTAAATCTTGACCATTCATATCTTAAAACTAAAGGCCCAAATTTATTCTCTTCTCCCATCTAAGGGAGACTTGTGATATGATTACGCCTCTATATATATATATATATATATATATATAAAGAATTTTGCGACGGAATTTTTTGTTGCTAAAATTTGCAGCAAAAAATTCAGTTGCAAAATTAAAAATTTTATTCCGTTGTTAGTCCGTCGCTAATTCGCGACCCTTTTTTTTTTTGGTCGCGAATCCGTCGCAAATGTTCAATTTTTTTGTAGTGATAACATCCCAAACTATTACAACTTTAGATCTTATACAAAAGTCGCATGCACGATCAATTTTATATAAATGTCTGCTTTATATAAATGTGAGTTGATTGATGATTTTTGACAATCATCAAAGCTAAACATACTTCCTAATATAAGGAAAATGAACGGCTCTTATAAAACTTTCCAAAAGATGTGTGAAGTGTGAAATGAACAAAGAAGAGTCGCACCGAAGAATGAGAGATATTGTAAGGTTATGTAAGAATAAGAGAGCTTAATTAAATGATTTTATTGTACTACTCATATCAATATAATACGCCTTCTTTTTCTAGCACTTATTATAGGAAAAAGTCAATATTAAATGTGCTTGACCTAGTTTATTCATATTCAATTAAGGTGAATGAGAATGAACTCTTACAATGTTTTAATCAATTCAGACTGAATGAGAATGTATAAATAATCATTTTAATCATCCATATGTACTAAGATTATATTTAAAACATCATCAAATAAACATTACAAGTCAAATCATGTAATAAACAAAAAAAAAAAGTGAATGACCATTATTGAAAGAATTCATTCTAGTGAGGCTTAAAGAAGCTAACTTCAACACCAGTGTCAATAACAACATAAACACCAGCAGCAACAAGCAAAACCGTGAGCAGAAGCCCTGAAATGCCGAGCCCCCAATTCAAGAACCACATGAAGCTCCTTCTCCCCGGCTTCTTCATCTTTATCCACATCAAACACGGATAAGCAAACGTGACCGGCACCGCGATCCCGCCGATCAACCCCGCCACGCTCCCGAGAAACGGGATCGCCACCGCCATGAAGAAGCACCCGTACCCGAACATGAACCTCATGATCACCCTCAACCACCATGGCAACGGCCCCTTTATCCTCTTCACCACCTTCGACTCCATGTCGTCGAACATCGGCATTCCGTAGATCTGGAACGAGCTCGCTGCGTTGATGATCACGAACAGGCTTATCAGTCCCAGGATTGACTGGGAAGTGTCGCGCCCGTGGAAGGCGTAGATCGCTGCCAGCATTCCTCCGTTTTCCGGTATCTGATCCATCAAGATATACCATTCATCTTATCAATCATTCGATAAATTAATTAAACAATGGTTGTAAAACTCGTTAGGTGCTAGGCCTACCTTATTTCCGTAGGCCCAGTATCCTCCTATAGCTATAGGATATAGACAAAGCGCGACGACGATGTATGCAGCTTGGATCCCCCTCCACATCGGCACACGAGACGGCTTCTTCTCACTAGATGGCATAGTCGCCTGCATTTTATTCGTAGAATGATCAGTATTGTAAAAATCGGGCTAGGCAACTTCTGCTCCACCCAAAAAATGTTAAATCGGCTCGTTAAGGCTTTCGAAATAGGTGTCATTTAGACGCTAGGTGGTCGATTAGGTGGACTAGGCACCATCTAATCTGTTTAGGCGGTAATTTTATATATACATTTTTAAAAAAAAATTAAAATTTATATAATTTTAATAATTTTGTATTAATATTCATGTATATAAAATTATCAAAATAATAAATTAATGGAGTTTTATCAATTCAGGACCAAAAGATAGTTTAATTATCGATTCAAGACCTGAAAGATCACAAAAATTCTCAATCCAGTACCTAAAAGATATACAATTCTCGATTCAGGACCTCAATACCAAGTCTTGGATTGAGAATTGTTGGAACTTTAAGGTTCTGGATTGACAAATCATCTTTCAGGTCTGAATCGATAATTAAACTATCTTTTAGGTGCTAAATTAGCAATACTTCTAAATTAATTTTCGGATTAACCGACCAGATGCTAGGTCCTATCTAAGCATTCGACTAACGCCTAACGAGTTTTACGAGCATCAAAATTTTTTGTTGAACCTGATTTTCTTGATAACTGAAGCCTTTCTGTGATCATACCTGGATTTCAAGAGTGACATTATGCCCTCTGAAAGCAAAAGCGACGATTCCAAACGCATTCAGAATCCCAAAAAACCATTCTGTGTTAGTATTCGGCTTCACGCGATCATACGAGACGCCGTCGAGCCTCCCCTCCGTAACGGACACACACCACATGAGGGTGCAGTACCCCACGGCGGTGATAGCACCGACGAGAGACACGCCGGCGATGGAGTTCAGATTCGGCAGCTGGGACAGAAGCACGGCGACAGAAGTGAATACCAGGTACCACTCCACGGTGGTTAAGGGCTTCGCCGTGCAGCCGTGGCCGCCGCATACGATGTCGTAGAAGAGCTTGGACGTGGAGCCACCCACAACAATGAGGGCTACGCATGTCCCTCCTGATAGGTACAGGATTGGGAACAGGGCAAATATCTTCCCCATTTTCTCTCCTGTTTAATTTTCAAAATCATTATCAATTTTTCTTGAAATGAGTTCTTGAAGTAGCTAGAGAGTTAAAAGCATTACTATTCTCTTTATAAAACCGGTTTATAAGAGGAATGATGCTTAACATTATATACTAATCAAGATTATTTTTGTTATAACATAAGTTTATAAGGGGAAAGATGCTTTAATATTGGGAAGGTCTTGGGTTAGGCAGGCTTAAACGATTTAGGCGGGTTTTATCCATTAACCCAAGCCCAAACCCATATAATATACCCTAATTGGGATTAATAAACCCTATTTGGGATGGGTCAACCCATTTGGGTAGGATAAAACCCGCCTAAACCGTTTAGGCATGCCTAACACAAGTTTTTGCCTTTGATATTATATACTAGTCGAAGACCAATTTTTTTATTTTTTTTTATAAAATCGGCTTATATGGGAAAGATGCTTTAACATTATATACTAGCCAAGCTTCAACATTATATACTAGTCAAGCCCATTTTTTTTTTACAAAATCGACTTTATAAGGGGAAAGATGCTTTAACATTATATACAAGTCAAGCTTGAACATTATATACTAGTCAAGACCATTTTTTCTTATAAAACCGGTTTATAAGTGAGAAAAGCTTTAATATTATATACTAGTCTGGACCATTTTTTCTAATAAAACCGACTTATAAGCAGAAAGATGCTTGAACATTAACTAAGACCATTTTTTCTATGTTAGCATCACTAATCTTCTTATAATAAATTCGATTTATAAGAAAAATGATACTTGAACATTATATAATAGCTTCGAACTGCTTTGATACCACGTTAGCATCACTGCTCTCCTTATAAAACCTGATTATAAAGAAATTAATGCTTGAACATTATATACTAACTAAGATCATTTTCTCAAATCAACGTGAGACATTGATTTAATGTGGGGAATTCAGTCACGTACCAAATGCAGCATTGAAGAGCTGGAGATAGCGGCTGTAACGCATCCCATTTTCAGTGGATTCATGGAGATTAGTCAGAAGCCAGAAAGTATACATTTGCCACACAAATGCAACTGTCAAACTTATGATTCCCCAACTCCTGCATGCAACTTCCGAATTCTTCACCATTTCTCATTTTGATTATCAAAAACATAAAGTAATTATATTCATATATATATATATATATATATAACTGACCATCCAAGAATGGTGAAGGCAACAGGGAGCACGAGGGCCTGAATCCCAATGCCGGCGCAGAGAGTGTGAAACGCAGAGTAGAAGGAGTTTCCGTTTCTTGACTCCGTTATCGGAAGCCAAGCATCCTGAGGGTCAAGCCTCGTCATGTTGATGGCCCGCCGTATCGGACTGCCTAACGGCGTTATGAAATTCGGAGTTCGAGACGGCGTCTTCGTCTTCGTCTTCGCATTCGCATTCGGATGCTCGATCATCAGCAGCGGCTTCCTCGACAGAGAGGGTGAGTTATACTGCGTCTGCAGAGGAGGTCCCGCCGCCGGTGATATCTCGCCGCCCTCCGCCGCCGGAGCTTCCGCCCCGTTCGCAATCATCTCCGACATGGTCTCTCTCTCTCTCTGGAATGTGGGGAGGGGTCGGTATTTATAAGTGTGAAATGTAGAAAACAAAGTGTGAATTAATAATTTAATATAACTGTGTTTCAGTTGGGAAAAATTAGTAATTTATTGGTAAAATAAATGGGAGAAATTGCTTGGTTGGTTAAAGAAAGTATAGTTTATATTTATAGGAGAAAACGTGTTTTTGTTTATGCGGAAGCAACTGAAAAAACGTCACTGGGTGTCAAAATTTTCAAAGAACTCGTGAACCATTAAAATCTACCGACCAACAAACTTTGACTTTCATAATTTGAGTGGACTTTAATTTTTATTTCTTTCACTCCCTGCTTATCTAGAAGGGGTGAACTTAATTATTAAAAAAAAGTGAAAGTAAAAAAAAAAAAATAGTAACTTTTATATTTTAGAATCACAATTTACAGCTAAAGTAAATCAACCACGAAAAATGTCCATCCAAATATTGGGATAGGAGGATTTAGCTCCAAATTAAATTATTTTAGAAGAAACTTTTTTGAGTTGAGAGGAAATTAATATCTAATATTTTGCTTTTAATTTTCATATCCCATAATAAAAGTAATTAGAGCAATTAGTTATAAATAAAATATTTTATTTTCAGCATGTTTATCTTTCATTATCTAAATTATCTTAATTTTTAATCAATTTTGTTAGGTTGATCATATCAACTAACCTACTAACAATGAAAATTGTTCATGCCCAACATACTCGGTTTTGATAATATATATTCTCATATCTTCTTGTATATTTTGTTAGTATAAATATTTATTTATTTAGTATATATACAAGTTTTGTATTTTTCTTTGATTTTATATATTCATGATAGTTTTTATATAAAATAAAATATAAATATTATTAAAATCATGAATTAAAATTGAAATTAGGAAATGTGAGTACACGCCATGATGCACGTGATACTTCAGTACAACGTATGGGTTAAATATTAGTATCTTTTGAAAACCAAATAAAATTACTCTCTGTCTTATTAAGTTAAAACGCAGTTCTTTCGCTCGGGGTAGTAGTTAAAGCACTTTACATGTGTCTGAGAGGTCACATGTTCGAGCTCCTAGGGGAACATCTGGTGTGTGAGTGTGTGAATGAGTTTAAGATTAATGTACACTTATTAAAAAAATTTCATATATATATTTGCAAGAAAAGACCACTCGGTGTGAAATTTTGACTGAATAAAAGATGCTATTTTTAAAAAATTTAGGATATACTTTAGCATTTATACCTCGAGAAAAAGAAAAAAAAAAAAAAGAAAAAGGATTCCCATAAATTTGGAACTTTTATTGAAATATTGTATTATTAATGTTTTTCTTATCCCACAATATTGACGTCATAATAGTATCCATCCTAATAAATAACGGTAGTTAATATAGTTAAAAGCAGTTATACTTTATGCACTAACGAGTTTACGATACAAATCAAAGACTTATTTAATAAAAAATCATAATTAAAATATAAGAAATAAGGACTAATTTAAACATATAATGGATTGATTTATTTAATTAAATCAGGATTATTTAGAGGCTCAATAAAATTATTATTTAACACGAAAGATACTATATAATATTTTGAATAGAAATACATCAATTTAAATTCATATTCAAATATTTTTTAAAAATTGAAAATTTATAATCTCTTGATCACAGTCGAAACTTTCATCATCGTGTCAAGTAGGGACCCTCAAAACCATTTTTGTATCTCATAAAAACATTTACCACTTTTTTTTTCTTTACAAACCGAGTGAGGAAGAAAAAGTCGTTACATTTGAAACTCCCCTAGTTATAATTGATCATCACTGTCTCTTTCTTCTCGAATGATTCCTGTTTGAAAATACTTTCCTTTTTTTATTTTCTCGAATTTTGAATTTTCTTCAACCTATCTAACGACCATATATATATATATATATATATATATATATATATATATATATATATATATATATATTTTATAATTTCATTAGCTTCAAATAATTATTTTACTACTACATTGACATTAAAAAGAACTTGACCATATATATATCAATATGATCTACCAAGAATTTGGAGGGTCTATTTGTTCATATTTGGATGTTTCATTTTTATTACTCCTTCCGTTCCAATTATATGGTCCAATTTAATTTTGTATGTTTGTAAAAAAATATTTAATATTTAAATAAGTTTCCAACGTTAACATTATTAAAAATATTAATTAACCACCATTTTTCATTATATTACTTTATATTCCAAAATTATCTAAGAGTGATTGTAAATTACCATATAAAAATAATACCAAATAAGAAAATCGAACCATATAATTAAAATACCTTAAAATAATAATATGAATCATATAATCAGAACGGAAGGAATAATTATAACAGCTTCTATGATTGAAAACAAAGGATTTGAAATGCAAGTTATACATACGATACGAGTAAAAAACATTTTATTCAATATATAATACATATATATTCCCATTTTACACAGACAAATTTCTTGAAAATCCCATTTTTCATTCAACCGGCAATTCTTTTTCATACAAATACTTATGAGAATATATCTACTAATATATTAAAATAAAATAGTCTCATTATTATTATTTTTTAAATTGCATGTTTTTATTTATATTATTATATTTTTATAAAAATAATTATTATGGCATGCAACTACCACTCTTCATTTCTTCCAATTTTCTATTCATAGCCCCCAATTTTCTCCTCATAGCCCCTTAAATAATTAAATTCAAATAATTTTTGAAATTGACATATTTATCCTTGTAGCCTCAAAAACCAAATCTAATACACAGAAAAAATAAACAAAAAAATTAAACCCCTTACATTTTTTGTAGCCTCCACAGGCGACATTGTTTTTTTTTTTTTAAAGAACACAATTTTTCGTATTTTTCATTATTGAAGATATCGAGTTAATTAAAAATTATAAATTCATAAAATATTTTGTAGATCAAATTTCTCTATTTTTCATTGTTAAAGAAATCTTGTTAATTACAAAAGTTCGACATTCATATATAGACTATATAACATAGTAATTCTATTTGTTTTATTATTTCAAGTTAGGTTGTGTGGTGCTTTCATCTTCTTTCAATTCAAATAACTCCTAAATTCTAGATAAGTTGCTTAGTTTTAAACAATTATTTTTTAATTGTTTTTCATTTGTTTTTATTCTTTCATCATTATATTTAGAAGATGATTTAATTGCATTATGTTACTGAAAATTTTGTTATGAGAGGTATATAGTAAATTTCCAGGAAAAAAAAAACTGAAATTCGATCTAATTTTATTCAAAACATAATTTATTTGAGAGATAATTTCCAGGATGAAGAACTGGAAATTTTTTTTTAAAAAAAAACTGAAAGCAAAGCAAAAAAAATTGAACTGAATTTATTCATTTATAATTATTTGTAAATAATATAACTAACCGTATTTAATATTTGAGGCTTGATTTTTTTTTTTGGCGTGTGGTATTTGGGGGGCTGTAAGGACAAATATGTCCATTTAGAAATTATTTGAATTTTAATTATTTTAGGGGCTATATTGAGAAAATTGGAGGCTATGAATAGAATTACCCAAATTTATATTAGAAGCATTTTAAAAACCTTAAATACATAAAATATTTAAAATTAATTTTTTTCTTCTTTATTATGGACAATTTTTCTAGGACCACTGCACACTACCATTATTGATGTTTGATGCCTAAATTATGGCATTTCAGTGAATAATTTTATATACAAATAAAGTATGTTTTAAATACGAAAAATTTTATACGCTTCGTTTTTTATTTGAAATTAAATATTGGTACAAATAATCAAATATGGGTGCCAATATATGTTCATATTTGTATTATATTTTTTCCACACTCCATTTTCTCACTCTTCATTTCTCCCACCACATTTTCCCACTCTTCATTTTTATTTGTTCTCACTTGTGTTGTTGTGACATATATTAATTTATTAAAATTATAAATAACATTTGATGCACTTACTTTTTTAACAATATTTAAATATAAAAATTCCATGCAATGCACGGATAAACGAAATAGATATAAATAATCTCAATCCAAGTAATTGTGTAAAACCCAGCTTCAAAGTGAAGTACTATTTTTTTTTTCAAGAGCTTTTACCTAACAGTTGAGGGTGTTTGACTTTCATAATTGAGATCATTCGATGCCTTCAACTTTGACGTGCTTGGCTCTTATTTTTATTCATTTTTCTTAAGTATTTGGTGTGCTTTTTCTGATAGAAAATAAGGGGGGAAATTGATCCTAAAAAGTCTAATTCGAAAATAGTTAAAATTGTCAAGACTAGACCATTGCCCCAATTTTTACCTAAACCAATATTTCCCTTTT
>JAPKLW010002097.1:65511-76081 GCA_026898455.1 Plectranthus barbatus
TATATATATATATATATATATATATATATATATATTTAAATGGTGCCCCTTACTAAGATAAATTATTAGTATATACTACTATATAATTTTTAAAAATGATACCCTTAATTCGGAGATCCCGGTACAGTACACATCTCGCACGACTTCAGGGCGGCCACTGCTAGCACATTTTAAATCATGCAATTTAATGGAGTTAAATAATTCAATATACGAGCCTCTGCAACTAAAAACCAACAATTAATTTTTGTTGCCAAAATTAATTTCCTAGTACACAAAATTAAAAATCCCTTAACCTAATTTAATTAAGTGGTTTTACTTAATAAATATGTAAACCATATTTTCTGAGTCCCATATAAAAGAAGGGTAACCAAAACCATGAGAAGGACAATTTAAGCAACAACATTAAGCAAGTGATCTTAATTAATGATGTGTAGCATCAACATTCATGTCGGAATATTCCTTAACAAGCCTGCATCTGTTCACCTCCACAAGTTAGACAGGAGAGCTTCAAACCTGCCGCGTTGCGTCTCTTAATTTATTGTTTTCTTATTAAATAAATATAAAAGATACTAAGAAAAAGTTTTTTTTTTTTTGTACTGTTACGTGTCATCGTACGTAGCCTGACAATTTTTGGCACAGCACAAACACGTATGATAATAATGAGCACTAACATGAGACGAACCCGTTAAATTCAAACACGAACACTGCACGAGCCCTTTAAGCTCAAGCATGATAACGAACTAATATTTTGATATGACATGATAATACGACACGAACCTGCACGATAATATTTGACACGAACATGAGACGAACCTGTTAAGCCTAAAAACAAATTCGTTAAGTTCAAACACGATAACGACTCGACACGACATGATAACGACCCACTCAACTCAGACTGGTACTAAGTTTTTCTTTTATTAAAGTTATGGGTTTCTAAGTACCAATCTGTGCAGGGCTTTCGTTTCTAATATCTTTTCATAACCTAACACCGACTTATCCGAAGGCTCTCTCATGCATTGCATGACTTCATCGAGCCCTCTTTGAAAAAACAGAGCTTTTCTTCTTGCTCAAGGATTGTTAAATTCAAAGATTTACACTAAGATTTAAAATTTTCAAAATTTTTGAGCTGGACTGAGTGATCCTCTTTGAGTTTTTCCAGCTCCTCACTAATTGACCTAGATTTTTCAATCTCATTGGTCAAAATTGAAACTTGAGATTTCAATGAGTCATTTTCGCCGGCTAAGATATTTTTTAAATCATAAAATGATTGAAATTCTTGTGCAAAAATGTCTAATATAACTTCTTCTTAGTCAGAGCAGTGCGACTCAGTTTCGTCCAATATGCATCCTGAGATTTCAGAAACTGATGGTAAAGTATTTACCTGCTCACTAGTCGCAGTGAGAGCTATCTCAGTCCCAGCTTCTTGCTCGTTGTCAGCATCTTCGCCAAAGGCGACTATGAAAGCTAGGAGAGCTTCTTCTTTAGACTCATCACCGGATGAATAGTAATCATCGTCGTGGTCTAGTACTCCTGTCCTTGTGAGCATGGCTTGGGCTACGACCTTCGATGCTCTTTGCTCGAAAATCTTCTTTTAGGCGCTCACGTTCTTCCTTGTCCACCAGCGGACACTCGAACTTAAGGTGTTAAGAGGAATTACATTGGAAGCAGGATTTGGGTGTTCGCTTTACGAACCTCTTGTCTTTGGTTTTGGGAGCTTCCTACTTACCGTTCGCATTCTCGAGGAGTTTAGACAATCTCATCATCTGTTCTTCAAGCTCGGCGATTGAGCTTTCAAATTCTTTTAATTGAGATCCTGATGTGGATGGGATCTCCTTCTATTGTGAGCAGGACTGGCCGGTCAGTCTGGAAGGTCTTCTTGGGCCTCCACTTGGAGTCCCTTTTGACCTAGTAGGTTGTATCCTTAGCCTGGGGCGCTGGTGAGCTGGCTGCTCTGATTGCCTCATTTTTGTTCATCATTTGAGTGTCCCACTCGTGGGCTTCAAGCTGGGCGAACAATTCCTTCGTCGTCATCTTCGAGAGATCTTTATCCTTGAGAGCGGTGATTTTTACAAACCAATCTTTTTTTTTAGCATTTTGGATAGAATCTTTGCATTGAGGTCAGCATTTGAGTATATTCTATCCAGAGCTTTGAACTCGCTGAAATTGATGTTGAACCTTGCCTCTATTGCCTTGATCGTCTCTCCAGGTTGCATCTGGAATGACTCGTACTTGTCGACACACAATTTTGGCTTGTTTCTCCTCATCTGATCAGTTTCCTAGCAGAGTGTGTCAAGGTAGCTCCAGAACTCTTTAGCATTATTGAACTGCATGACTTCCTCCACTAGAGCGTCCGATAGCGAAGAGAGAATGAGCTCATGGGCTATGGAATCAAGCTGATTTCTTCTTTTGTCTTTCGAGCTCCATTCTTCATATGGCTTATCCACGGTTCTGGGACCTTCAGCTCCAAGATGTGGAAGGACCTTGGTGATCTTGATTGGTCCTTTCTCCAGTACATCAACCATCTCCGGGTGGAGACTTTTTAGCTGGATAGAAGACCTCTTCTTCCATATCTCGTACTTCTCTGGGTTGTACGAAGGCAGCTTTGGCATAATCATCTTGAGTATAATGTACCTGAGCTAAGATAAGATAGAAAAATGTGCAAGGAAAGGATCTCGGTCCTAAGTGACTACAAAATGACCAGCCTAGAAGGACTGACTGCTCTGATACCATTTGTTGGTCCCGGTTTTTCAAAGTAATTTTAAATAAACATCGGAAATGCTGATTAATAAACTTGCACCTTATCCAAACTAAGTGTCAGTCTCAGTTTGATTTCTCAAATCTTAGTACGCAGTTTAAGTCTTAGTATGCTTAAGAGTTAGTTTCAGTTTTATACTGCAACACTTGAGTGTTGAGTTTTAAGAAATGTAAGCTGATGAACTCAAAGCAATAAAATGACTCAAAGGATTTTGTTCACTACACTATTGACATGCAAACCGCAAGTATACGGATCAATATAGAATAGTAGGGAGCAAGAGTATCGTATCCACAAGGATTAAGATATCGAATCTACAATTGAATACTACCTAGTCTTTCTTCTTCATTATCCAAACAAACATGATTTGAGATTGAGTTTGAATATAAATTACACAAGCAAAGGGATTAATTTCTTTACAAACAGACTAAATTCTACAATAGACTAAATAATATAACTGATTCAGATTTTAAGGAACATTGGGTTAAAGGTATGTAAAACTGAACTATACACTAGATCGTCCTACCATTTATCAAACTATTTTAATCTTGAAAAAGTGAGTAAACCAAGAAATAAATTAATCCTTATGTCAAGGATAGCAAGAATTTGGATTCATTCAATCAGATTACTTTGATCAAAGATTGAAAATTAAACAAATCCAACAGTTCAACTTGGTTAAACACCCTACTACTAATCATACCTATTAGATCAAAGAAATAAGATTAACAATATTATTGTTCTTGTTTCGTTAGTCAATATTAACAAAAATCATGCAAAATTGACTAAGAGTTTCTACAACAGATTTGTCTTCCATTGCATCAAAATTCAATAGCATGGAACGCAGAACAACAAACTAATTCAAGAAGGAAATAACAACAAGATGACGATCTGATGCATAATATTCAACTTTACAACACCTAAACCCAACTTATGCTATTTAACTACACATACTAAAAATTAAACACAAACAACTCATAGAACAACACATTTAAATATAGATTAAGTTAGAAGAACAAGCCCGGTAGAAGTTTGCAGACGAAAACGGAGAAATCTTCCAATACCCAGCAAGATCAACTAAAGGTAATGTACTACGTTCTTTAACAAAGTTCAGAGTGAAAAACTGGAAAACTCCTAAAAAACTTTCGTCAATTGTCCTTCATTTTGTTTAAATTGTAAAAACTAACTATTTATATGTCTGCAGGAACTCTCTTCAATACTAAAAACGTGGATGCTAATTGTGTGAAAGAATCGCCAAAGAACATGAGAAGAATCGCACTGGCGACTCGAACTGCCGACTGCGGCGCGGTCGAGCCCAACCGCGCCTTGACCGCGCCTCAGCTGCGCCCTCCGTCCGCGCCTAAGCCGCGTATTGCACCACTCTCTGGCCCGGTCTCTTCTAACCGCACTGCTTCTCCGTGCCTTGACCGCGTGTGCAGAGCTTCTTTCCTTTGTGTTTGGCGCGGTCGAATTTCCCTACTCGGTTAAGCTTCAATTCTTCAATTCTACAAACTCCGGGCGCATTCTCGGCTTAATCCATTTAACTTGGCTCGATAAATTCCTCAACCACGATCATCATCTGAGCACCTACACAACATTTAACTAAAACTACACTAAAATAGCAAAGTTATCACATGTTATAGTGATCAGAACAATTTAACATTTAGCAACATATTCAAAGCTATAACATACAATTAACTTTGCTAAAAGACAAATTAAACTGCATAAATAGTTGGAAAACGAGTGTTTATCAGATTTTATAGTGGTTCGGACACAAAAAGGTTCTACATTCACTCTTCAGACAGATGTCTGGAAATCCATTAAGTGTTGGATTACACAAGGTGCTCCTACGATCTATTGCTTGTCGGTGAATGCCTTGTCCACCAATCCACAAGCTCACTCGCCTGATCCTTTTCTTGAAAATCCCATTTTTCATTCAAGGGGCAATTTTTTTCATACCTATACTTATGAGATATATCTATCTAATAATATATTAAAAAAAAATAGTATCATTATTATCATTTTTATTTATTTTATTATATTTTTATAAAAAAATTATTATGGCATGCAACTGCCACTCTTCATTTCTTCCAAAAACTTATATTAAAAGCATTTTTAAAACCTTAAATGCATAAAATATTTAAAGTTAAGATTTTTCTTCTTTATTATGGACAATTTTTCTAGGACCACTGTACACTACCATTATTGATGTTTGATGCTTAAATTATGGCATTTAAGTGAACAATTTTATATACAAATAAAGTACGTTTTAAATACGAGGAATTTTATACACTCCATTTTTTATTTGAAATTAAATATGGGTGCAAATAATCAAATATGGATGCAAATATTTGTTCATATTTGTATTACATTTTTTCCACTCTTCATTTCTCCACCACATTTTTCCCATTCTTTATTTTTATTTTTTTTTACACTTATGTTGTGACATATATTAATTTATTGAAATTATAAATAACATTTGATACACTCGTTTTTTTAACAATACTTAAATATAAGAATTTCTTGTAAGGCACAGGTAAAATAAAATAGATATAAATAATTTTAATCTAAATTATTATTTTAAATTTAGTAAAGCCATCAACCAAGCTTCAAAGTGAATACTGATATTTTTTTTCAGGAGCTTTTACCTAACAGTTGTGGGTGCTGACTTTCATAATTAAATTCATTCGATGCCTTCAACTTTGACGTGCTTCGCTCTTATTTTTATTCATTTTTCTTTAAGTATTTGGTGTGCCTTATCTTATTCTTTTTAATAGAAAATAAGGGGGGAAAATTGATCTCAAATACTCTAATTCGAAAATATTTACCAATACTTCCTTTTTTTTCACTCAAAAAATACTTTTACGAAAACTTATCATTATACCCGATTATATTGGTCAATTATAAAAAATATTCTAATATCTTTTTCGTAGTTAAAGAATGGAATAGGATCAAGATCAAACCTTATTCCATGGTATTTACATAATTACATGAGATTCCTCTTTGAGAAAGTTCCAATAAAGCTTAGTTGATATATCCATGATTTATGTTTCATCTTTCATTTCCTTTTTGTTTGTTTCGAGAAAACTATCGATCAATTCCTATTCTTTCTTTTTCTCTTGATTCAATTCCAATTGAGATGTATAGTCCTGTTCATGGATTAACGAAAATGTGCAAATTAATTTTGTCAATTAAAAATATCTTTTATTACTGATGTTATTCAAATTCTACTAACTTATACATTAGATTATATGTGGCATATACTCACTGGAATTGCGGACTCAATCACCCAAATTAAAATTAGAAATCAAAAGTCCACAAACGCAAATATGGCTTTTAACTTTTCTATTTTATTTTTAGTTTTGTTTGACGTGTTATCTACTTTGTTTAAATTCCGTGATACCTACTATGTTTAACGTTGATCTAATTTTTTACAATTAGTTTTGTTTTGATTTTAATTTCTTAGTTTTAATTCCGTTTTTAGCTTTTTTTTTCTATTTTTAATTTTAATATTAGTATATGCTACATATATACCCAAAAAAGTCACGTTTACGCCTTCATAGTTTTGTTATTGGGTTTCTCCCCAAAAGACCTCATACTAATGGAGTTAATTGTGGATTCTAATACAAGAAAATTCTTCTTTCTTTAACAAATGAGGGACAACTTGGGTTTGACACCCTACAATCCTCCCTTCAAACCAATGGCCCACATACTCGGGGCCTCCTCTCGAGCTATTAGATTTGTTACTTCATCTTTGCACTGCCATCAACCCATGACGCCCGCCACCTGACCATGTATGAGGAAGCTTTCGCCACAAAACACCCAAAGAAGATGACCACTCGACAATTGAGGGCTTCTCTCGTGCCACCATAGTCCACCACAAACCTAGTCTCCACGCAACCCGAACATGGGCTCCGATACCACTTGTTTGGACCGAGACTCCGACATTAGTATGATATTGTCCGCTTTGAGCTAAGCACAAGCCCACACAAATTTCTTTTTGGTAATCTCCCAAAAAGCTTCATACTAATGGAGTTAATTATGAACTCGCATACAAAGAAATTCTTATTTCCTTAACCAAAGTGAGATAACTTGGGTTTGCCACCAACGAATCATATATGTTGTTATTTTTCAGGGTTACAATTAAAAGCGGACTCCAGATATTTTTTTTAACTATTTTAAAATGAATGAAATGCATTGCTTTTTTATACTTTCAATGTATTATATATTTCTTTTCAATTTAACATGATTTTTATATAAATATTAATGCACAACATAACATAAAATAATGTAGTGATCATATAACTGTCGCGTCGCGCGAGTATTATACTTAGTTATATCATAATTTTTTATGGAGTCAATCAATGATTCAATTTGAATTCATATAGACAAATGAGTCATGTATCTACGAGCTTCTGCTACTAAAAATCAACAACTAATTGCTGTTGCCAAAATTAATTTCCTAGTACACAAAATTAAATAAACCATTCATCTAATTTAATTAAGTGGTTTTAAATTAATAAATATGTGACCATAGACCCATATAAAAAAAGGGCAACCAAAACCATGGGAAGCACAAACATAAAGCAGTGATCTTAATTAAAAATGTGTAGCATCAACATGCATGTCGGAATATTCATTAACATGCCTGCACCAGTTCATCTCCACAAGTTAGATAGGAGAGCTTTAAAGCTGCCGCGGCTCGTCTCTTCCAGCTCCACGGCGGCTGCCACTCGCCTCCGGGCTTCTATGTCCTTACAACAAGACGTTGAAATCCGTCGTGTTGGAAACTACCAGCCTTCGGTATGGGATTCCAACTACATTCAGTCTCTCAACAATCAATATAAGGTAATAATAACATACCGTTTAATTAGATTATATGTGTTGGGATTGATCAACCCAATTATCCTACATTGAGGAAATAAGAAAATGACTCGTTGTATATAAGAGTCCACCCAATTTCATTAGTATGAGGCCTTTTGGGAAAGACCAAAGATAAAATCGTGAGGGCTTGTGACACCTAAAGCAGACAATACTAATATCAAGTTGTCATTCAAAATAATGCGGTCTAGTTTGATCTTACAAAATTAATTATAAAAATAATATATTTAAACAAACTTCCAACATTAGCTTTATTTAAATCATTAATTAACCCCCACTCTTTTTTCGTAATATTACTTTTAATATTCTCATTTTCTAAAAAATTTTAGGAGTGCTATTGTGAATTATTAAAGAAAAATAATACTAAATATAAAAATTAGACCATATAATTGAAACACTCTTAAATAGTAATCCGGACCATATAATCGGATCGGAGGAAGGATATTTCTCTTTTCTTGTTGTAACTTTTCTTTCCTAAAGCTAAGAGATTATTATATATATGCAGGAAGAGAGGTATGTGAAGAGGCAAGCAGAGCTCATTGAGCAAGTAAAGATGTTGCTGGAGGAAGAAGAAGAAGCTGAGGTAGTTCGACGGCTGGAATTGATTGATGACTTGAACAATCTAGGATTGTCCTACTTTTTCGAAGACAAAATTAAGCAGATATTGGATTATATATATCACGAGGGTAGAATCTTCAACTGTAATAAATCAGAGGGAAGGGATTTATACATCACGGCTCTTGGATTCAGACTTTTCAGACAACATGGTTTAGATGTCTCTCAAGGTACAGCTAAAATTACTACCATTATCTATATAATGGTAAGAATAAGATTGATCATTAACAGTAATGAATCTTGATCGCAGAAGTATTTGATTGCTTCAAAAACGAGGAGGGGACTGATTTCAAGGCCAGCCTTGTTGATGATGCGAAAGGATTGTTACAACTTTACGACGCATCTTTCTTCGTGAGAGAAGGTGAAGATATATTGGAGGAAGCTACACAGTTTGCCACCAAATCTCTGCAGAAAAAGCTCGACGAAGGTGGAGATGAAATCGACGATGATAATCTGTTATCATCAATCCGCCGATCTATGGATCTCCCACTTCACTGGAGGATTCAGAGGTACGACTCAAGATGGTTCTTAGATGCTTACGCGAGGAGGCCCGACAAGAATCCGGTTATTTTCGAGCTCGCCAAACTCAACTTCAATAGTTTTCAAGCAACACAAGTGGATGAATTGAAAGAAATCATAAGGTGAAACACTCTGCACCATTTATTTTAGTTTCATCGAATTAATTGCATGCATATATGTTAACATGTTAACAAAAAAATGGATCTCTTATTGAATTATCCTACATCGACCATGAACCTCGGAATATACCACTATATAATAGTGAAGCTCCCCTCTCCTTACAAGCCGGTTTTGTATGGAGAAGTGGGGATCTTTACATCTGTCCACAACATTTTATGTGGAATTGATGCATTTAAACATTTATGATAAGAAAATACATGAGTTCCACATATATATAATGTTATTGTATTTATATTTTGATAAAAAAAATCATCACTCCCGCATAAAAAAAAGAATCTCAAAATGCCCTCAAATGCATCAATTCCACATAAAATATACATCATTTTTTTTGGCACTAGCTAATGCGTTTTTTAGCCCTAGACAAATGCATATTTTTTCCCATTTGAGGAGCTGTTAACAGATGATTACTACTTTGTCTATATATATAGGTGGTGGAATAATTCATGCCTCGCAGAAAAGCTGCCGTTTGCGAGGGATAGAATCGTGGAATGCTACTTTTGGAGCATTGGGGTGTTTGAGGGTCATGAATATGGATATGAGAGAAAAACGGTATCCAAGATTATTGCTTTTGTAACAATTATAGATGATATCTACGATGTGTATGGGACACTGGACGAACTGCAACTGTTTACAGACACCATCCGAAGGTGCGTAGCCTCCTTGTCTGTTCGATATATATATATATATATATAGGATCGTATTCAAATAAGAACTTTTCTTTAGGTACGAAAATTAATTTTTTTCTTTATCGCGTGAGTGATATTTCATTGTTGTTGAGATAAAAATTTCAGATGGGATACTGAATCAATCACCCAACTTCCTTATTACATGCAAATATGTTATTTGGCACTATACAACTTTGTTTCCGAGCTCGCTTACGATGTTCTCAAAAGCAAGGGTTTCTACAGCATCCCATATTTGCACAGATCGGTAAACTATATATATATATATATATCTACTCTCCTAAATCTCACTTAAATCTTTATAATTTTCAGAGAAATAATATGAATATGATTAAAAAAAACTTTACTTTGGCAGTGGTTGGATTTGGCTGAAGCATACCTCAAAGAGGCAAAGTGGTACTACAGTGGGTATACACCAAGCCTGGAAGAATATCTTAACAACGCCAAGGTTTCAATAACGTCTCCGGCAATAACATCCCAAGCTTATTTCTCGTTGCATAATATTCCGGCAGACAAAACGGTGATCGACAGCATGTAAAAATATCACGACATACTTTACTTGTCGGGAATGATTCTCAGGCTTGCCGATGATCTAGGAACCACATCTGTACGTTTTTTGCCACCTAATCAGTTCAAGCGACTTTTTTTTTTTTTTTTTTAATTTTAAGAATAAAAATTATATTTAGTACCAAACCCCTAATACGAACTGCCCCAGACTCTAGGCCTCACCTGAATGCCTAGCAATTTTTACAACCATGCACATAATTATATATAATCATCATCTGACGTCGCTACTTGATAAAAATGATCAGTTTGAGCTGGAGAGAGGGGACGTGGCGAAAGCAATGCAGTGTTACATGAAAGACAGGAATGCTTCCGAGGAAGAGGCACGGGAGTGTTGAATTATTCCAGCCCACCACCACCATTGTCAAACATTGCTGCA